>CM050325.1:139509362-139669542 GCA_027475135.1 Bactrocera correcta | reverse complement strand
GTTGGATTAAGTTCAAAAATTTTTGGTTGGTAGACAGTTTCTGGGATATGCCCATATATATACATATATGTACAGATAAATACATACACTCATAACATAGAAACTCGCACATTTGCCTTCGTATAAAGAGTTCGAGCGGCTGTCTTTCACCACATTTCGTGATCTGCTCAGAAAAACCAACGAAACGGAAGTGATTGACTGATGGTGCGGCTTCTCAGCGCCTATAAGGTGAACTCATCATGACAGCGGTAAGTTCACTTCTTTCTGCAAATATACTTTAATACATACATACTTATATGTATGTAAATACATTGTAAGGCGGCAGAGTGTTATTTCTAAGTGAGTGAGTTCTGTTCTCAATGCGGTAAAATGTCACCACGATAACTTGATCATGCTTCAATCTGACATTTGATTATGTGTCATGTTGACATGTGAATGTGAAACAATGTTTCTCTGCCCCTCAGTCACTCACTAAGCCGACGGAATTGTTGATTGCGGTTTTTCGGTGCTTTGGTGTTGTGGTGTCTGTCAAGGATGCTGTTTAGTTTTTTGTATTTAATGATTTTGAAAGAGGTGAATGAAATAAAAAACATGTGGAGATGAATGCCTGAGGAGTAAGGTACTAAGAAGGAGGAGTGGTCTTTCCTTTTCAAATGCTTAACGGATGCAAGTGATGTTAACCGTTAGCTTGTCATAAAATATGAAAAATAAAATGAGTGTTGACATTTCATGCAGTTTTATTGCAATAATAAAATATGCTCAAGTAAACGCCTTTGATACATCGTCACGATCGTTAATTCAAAATGTTATTCGTTTTTGTAACCCCATATGTCGAGCGTGTAAACTTTGTATATGGTCCGTTTGTGCGTAGGTAAACAAGGTCATAAATATCGCGTCGACAGTAATAATTTCCAGAAGCGATCGGGCTAGCGCTAATTATGAACAGGAAGATCGTAATGACAGAGAACAGAGATATACAAAATACACTTGCATTTACACACAAACACACACATTGATAATTTATATCCCGATCTGCAACTGGCAGGAGGTACTTAAAAAAATGTGAACACAACAAAAATAATAAAAATTACACGAGTTTGTACTAATGAGAAAAATATGACAAAGACATTAAGTGCAATTATTGTGTGAAGACTAAAGTGGAGCCAAAAAGTACACCACTACATTTGTAATTAACGCTCCTATACAAGCACATACATAAACATATAAATATGCTGTATTAAATAGGACCTGCTTTTACTTTCGAATGCAATGCGTTGTTTTTGGCGTTCATGAAACAAGATAAATGAGCATGAGCTATTTATTGCGGGTTTGTTGTACAAGATAATTCTTCCGACGTCTGCTCATAATAACTTACAACTACACATACACACCGGTATTTGAAACAGATGATAGATGTTTTAAAAATTTTTCGAGTTTAGTTTATTTTTTATTATTTTTACTAAGGATATACAGTTTTAGAGGTCATATTTTGATATTTATATGCATTTACAATCGTTAGAGAACGGATAGAATGCGCAACGGGTAAAAATAAAATATGCGTGCATAACTAAAAAGGGACAGCAAGCGACTTACACCAGTTTTATATTTTATAGTATTGTGATAATATAATTTCTTTCTGCGAAAAAGTAGAGCTCGAACATACCAATCAAAAGAGTTGTGATTCGAGTTTGTACATACAAGCATATATTCTTATCTTATATGATCAAGTATACAAGTAATGGATAGAGTACCGGTTTAGCACTTTGAATGACCTTTGTTTGATGCTAGCTTTTGAAGGCACAAGCTTCTGTCGTAATCTCTGTTAACAATTAGCACCATGATCATGAAGTCCTCTAGCTTTTGAAGAGTCGATGACAGTAGAAGTATTTTAAATCTTATAGAAATTATGACTCAAATTAGCATATCTGTCAAGCGGATATTTAAAAAATGTGCGTGGTTCAACTCTAAATTGTTAAGTACTTCAGAAGGAATGTCCTTTGTTTACTACTAAATTTAACCAATTTGTGGAAGAAATGAAAAATTTAAGACCGAGGCTTACAAGTCTTACGACTGATGTTTATTTCTTTGCACTTTGGCAATACGGAATACCTGATAATATGGAGTTATATTATATGTATGGACTCTTGTATGCCTAAATGTGTAACTGCCAATACAAATCATAGTTGTTCAAGCGTCCATATGTATCAACTCCAGCTCTTAAGGTATTCAGTGAGGTATCTTCTGGTAGTAGCAAATATAGAAAGGTGTAGGTAAAATCGTTCTGTGATATTATAGAAGCCGCTAAGGCTGGATAATATGAATGCATAAATATAGCCACATACATATGTATATACATATCTAGGTATTTGGAGTAAATAATTTTACTAACATACATTTCCTTTCGAATAACTCTGTAAAAATTTATATTATAATTTTACTGTAACAATATGGAATTTGAATACCTGCAAACACATTTATTTAAAAGTATGTACGTGTTCTATACATGTACATATGCTCAGGAGAACTCGCCTCCTTTGAATTAATGAAACAAGAATTCGAAATTGTGCCAAGAACACCTGCAACACATCTGCTCTCACCGACCGAAATATTTCCAACGAGCACATGAATTATGAATAAATTATAAGCAGTTGCATTTGCAGATGGAGTTCGGTACTTGACCGTATTTTATCCACGAGAACAAGAGCGAGCAGAGTTTAAACTTGCCTAAGTTTATTCCATATGTATGTAAATTTGTATGACATATATATACATTTATATATACATATATTTATATCGTTCTTATTTCACCTTCCCCTACTTCACCTTTGGATTCTGGTTTTGTTTGCTCACTGAATGAGAAAGTGACAATGCAATTCTTAAATGTTGCAAGGCGTCACGATTCACGCCATTTCTCACCTTCTTTGTTGAATCAAAATTTACATATTTTTACATTAATCAAACATGAATTATAATTACATGCACATACACAGGTGCAAATGCCCCTCTAATCAAAGATATACATATGTATATATATATTTACTATGTGCAATATATTTGAAATGCCAAGGACGATGAACCAAAAAATATATATACTTGTATATATGTATATTTCAGTGCTATATACTTGTAGTAAGCTTTCAAGTAGCCTTTAAAAAAGTTTATTGTTTTTTGGATTAATTTGCGAACATTTCTTTACATTATTTGATGGAACCATACCGTACAAGTGCCTTTGTTAAATATTTTTTTTTTTTACTTTTCTATTATTCATTTTCGAAGACGACTTGTAAGACGTTTTCTACAGTGTCACAATCCAATCTCTTTGTCACCTAAATACGCAGAGTTTTTTAAAAAACTATCAGTTTTCCGCAAAAAACGCGAGTTTTAGAAATAATTTGGGCGATTCTTAAAGGTTACTTCTCATAAACACAATTTTAATTTCCATCTGATTCTTTCATTTTCCAGTATACAAATTAAACACCCATGATGTATCGGTATAAAACATTTTACAAATTCTATCTTTGAAGTGTGTCAGACCTTTAGGTACCGAATATATTGACTGCAGTTGCTATTGCGAGCTTTTTATTGAAAATTTAGGTTAATCTGCGAGATATAATCTTACATATAAAAATGAATCGCAAAATGTGTTGCTAAGCGCATAACTCAATAACGTCTGGACCAATTTGGCCAATTCTTTTTTCTAAACGTTCGTTTAGGTTCAAAGATGGTTTTTACGGCAAGAAAAATTCGAATAATAGTCGGAAAACCCCTAAAAACAGCCCTTTTCTTCTTCCCATACCAAAAACGGCTGAACCAATCTTGGTTTAGAAATAAAAAAAAAACCGTGTGCGTTTCGAGAGGAAAAGTCGAAAATGAACAATTCCAAAAATTTGCTTTTTTCATACAAATTTTTTTTTTTTTTTAAGTTTTTGTATTGTTTTTCAATTATTTGAATCGTTCAAATTTGTCAAAAAAAAAAAAATTTTTTTGAAAATTACTCAGTGAAAACTTTTTGTGTGTTTCACACAAAGTGATCAATTACAGATTAAAATTTGTTACGATGCCATGAAGAGATCGCGTTAATTTCGGTCGGTGTTCTTTATGACATCAACATATGTATATTGGCAGCCTAAGGCACATGACCGAGTACTCCTAGGATGCGATGGCATACGTGCGGTATTATGGATCGCGGTTAATCAGCAAGCGATCGTCGCGATGTCACAACACCACTTTTCAAACAGTTACGATGTTTGATGGACTTTATCTTGAAGCAACGTATATATGGCGCTGTTAGATGCTAGATGTACTCTGTTGAGTGGCAAAAGAAATGTTTGCCGCACACACACATTCTTCTTTGGATGGTGGGTGCACCAGATCAAATTGATGAAATGAAAAAATACCGATGTTGTTGACTTGAACTAGAAGATTCAAAGTTGAATTCCGGGAGACTTGCGCTCATAAAATCGATCGATCATCTTGACTATGTAGACAACGCCGTGAATTATCCAGTGGAATTTCTAAATTCTTTCGACAGTCTTGGTATGCCGCCGCATCAGTTGCGTCTCAAGGTTGTATCAGTCGTTATTGTGTTTCTCAATCTTCATGCGCCGAAACTGTGTAATGGACTGATTGTGACGCAGCTATCGAATACAAATGGTGCAGAATGCTTGATTGTGCGAACTCCTTTGAGTTCTAACGATTTGCCATTTCAGTTCAAACGTATTCCATTTTCGGTGAAAATTACATATGAGATGACAACCAACAGGACCTAAAGATATTCGCATAGTACGAGTATGTGGCATAAATTTGGAAATGTTTTTCACACGTTCAGATATACGTGGCGTGCTCACGCGTTGGAAAACCATATTTTTGTACACCGGAACAGAAACCAAAAAATGTTGCTTATCAAAGTGCGTTACATGAAAAAAAAAAAAATGAAATAACTTAACTTATAACTTGATGAGACTTCTGAAAACCCTAAATATTTTGTCTGTATTTGATTCCATCTTCAGTGAACCGAAAACAAATCTGTACAGGGAGAGATTTATCTGCTAAATTAATAAAATTTTTGCGTTGCATGTAAAAGTAGGAAAAAGGCAGTTTTATACGTATCATAAATTAATTTAGATTTATTTCTAAAAATCCAATCCAATTTTCCCCAAAAAAATGAATAAGCCTAAAACACTACCTTTTAATACTATTTAAAGAAAGTTAATACTTCGTATGTGGACCTCTGGTGTATATCATGGTTTGCAGTCTTTTATTCATAGAGTGCACTAAATTAAGGAAGTCTATTTGCTTATGTTTCGTGAAGTGCCACCTTAACCCTTATATTTGTTATAAACTCCACGCTCTCCTAACTTCGTTTCCATACAGGCCGACAAGAGTTTAATGGGATTGCGGTCTGGACTCCCAAGAGGATGTGGCAGCCATTTTTTCAGGTTGTACAACAACCGTTATAATGACATGATGATATAAGCAAAACCAAACGGATGAAATATGGGGTATAAAGTAAAGCCCGAATTGTATTTGGCATGACTTCAGTCATAAATAATTAAAATCTTTTTTTGGTCAAAAAAATAATTCCTCAATTTTTATTAAAACAACACTTGTATATTATAGAAACGCAGAGAGAATTATTTCATTAAAACATTCGGTTGACTTTATACCGCAAATATTGGTTATGATATGTCAGATAACTTAATAAACTCAGAGAACATCTATTTCTATTAGTGATATTTGCTATTGTCGAAAAAATGTATAAAATCGGGTCAATGTTTTTCTATACTCTCCTATACATGTGCCTAATACAGCAATTTCACGATTTCATGAAAGTTGTGAATGTCCGGCCGGAAAAATGGCTTTGTTCTTTGGAAATGGCAAGAATTTGAAATATTCCCAGTATATTCCTCCTCCGCCCTCGCTTACGCAATTAAAACATGTCTACTTTGCATACTCTGAACACTCAACCACTTCAGTTTTTTTAATTTTAAATAAGTATAACCCCACCAAGTGTTCTCTACCCTCATATTCGGGATAACTAAATCGTAATTAACTGTTTCTATTTATTACAGAAAGTTTTGTTAAATCTTTTTTTTTGGATAGCTAAATAAATATAGTATACTCGTATTTGACCCTAATAATACTATATACAGCTTAGGCCGTAAAAACTGTCGCACCTAATTTTCCTCAAAAAGTAACAAATTTATATTAAATTTAGGTTGAAAATTTGTTTTATTTATTAGTTGAACTAAATACTTGCATTATGTCTGTTTTAATTCGTTTGCCTTTTATTGCCCCGGTTTTGGAAACTCCACAAGCGGCACGCACATCTTCTTTTGAAATTTCATCCCAAATTCTACGTATACGGCGTTTAAACTGGACCAGGATTAAGTATTTTTACATTTTTTAATTTTTCCATCATCCTCATATATCTCCATATGCAAAAATTCAAATCCGGCGAAGAAGACCATTCATTTGCTGAAAGGGAACAGGGCATATTGTCTTTGCACGATTGCTGAACAATTCTTATTTTATGAGCCGGGGCAGAATCTCACTGAAAGGAGTATAGGTTATTGTCAAACCGACTGGATAAATGAGCAGAGAAGTGTCCAACAACCACTTCCTCCAAATAATAAGTTGTTTTTATTTTTACGCTTTCAAAGCAGAGGGAGTTTTCCTTTTGCAGAGATATGTAGCTTCCCAAACCATAAAAGAGGTTGTGTTTTGATACCTTCCAATAGCTGATTTTATCAGCTGGAGTCTTAACTAGTATGGTCGGATAAAAGCGGTAATTTTGTTCATAGAATTAAAGGTCATGTCGTTATTTGTTTGATTACGAAGTTGGTTTAAATCAAGCTAATATACCCTGTATAGCGATTTTCAATTTTTAACCTGACTTAAACCGTTTAGATTGGTCAAAAAGTGTGACATTTTATTGAAATTAAGATTTATTTTAATGAAAGCAAGATTTCTTAAAAATTATACTGAAGGTTGAATTAAAGTTGAATATTTGGAGTTGATAGACTTTAGATTTTTGACTAGACTTTAGTCTAAGCCTCATATCCCTAATATAGTGTACTCCATTCTCCTGGTTGACGTTTTCCACCTCAACTCAAAAAATCAAGTTCAGACATTTCAGTTGAGTTTACATCACATATATTGTATCATATTTGAGGATTATTTAGTGTAATTTTCGCTGTCGCGAAGTAAAATATAACAATAAATTAAATGGGCTATGAGCTACACATAATATAACTTAATAAAATACCAAATTTGATTGCAATTCATTGACGATTTCGTCGATTATTGACTTTTGAATGTATTTTTCAACGGATGAAAATATATTCCCTGCTATGATCATTGGAAGTTACACCCTCGGTTACACCCGTACTTAGCCTTTCCTTACTTGTTTAGATATCGAATGTATTTTGAAATTAGATCTCTTAATAGAGATATATCAAATAATGGAACAAAAAACGAAAAAAAAAACAGTAACAAATAATTCTATTCTGTTTTCCACATTTGTCCCACTGTAAGTAAAACAAAGATTGTTCAATGGCCTTGTATTTATTAACCCATTTACAACCAAGGTGTCAAAAAATAAGTTTATTTAAAATTTTCAGTTTTTTATTGATTTATACCATCGCAGAGATGAACAAAAAAAAATTTTTTTTTTTTTTTTCTTACATATACGAAAATTTTGCTGTACCCACACGAGTACAATGGTCAAAAGTGTATAAATATTTATGAGTGGGCTATTTTGAAACAGTCGCGTTCCACGCACAAAGCAGTACCACATATGTAGCTCGCAAATCCACCTGATTCGTTTATGACAGACTCTGCACCTAAGAGGCTTGAGGATTCTCTTTGGAAAATGTGCTCCTCCAGCTGTAGAAACACTTGGAGCTAACGCGCGCTTAGAATATCTTTTCAATGTGTAGTGTCGTAGGTAGTATCGCGTAATATCACGTTGAAACTCAAGCAAATCTTTGGTACTATTATTCACGTCTTTGTACAGCTTCCAAGCGTTTACCATTGTGGAGCACATCATCGAAGTAAACAGCGGCCACCACCATTTTTTGCCTCGAATCCCAATTTTGTATGCATTTACGGCTTGATCATGTAGATCAACACCGCCCATACCGTGGTTGTAATTTGAACGTAAATTTGGCTGAGGTATACTTATCTTTTTTTGTTCCAGTTTTGACCAACGCTTTACGTATTTCAATGGTTCAACCGTATCAAAATTGGTTCCCATAGTTACGACATTATTGTCATTCCACTTGACAAACAATATTTTATTATTGTGGTCGTATTTGATCTCGAAATATCCTCTTGCTTGTTTTTGGAAATATTTATTTGAATTCAAAGGACATTTTTTAGTTCTATTTTCTCTTGTTGTTCCTACGGCTTTGAAGTTTTTCTCACGCAATATACGTAGAAGTTCATGACTTGTGAAAAAATTGTCAAAATAGATAATATGATCGCTTGGGTTATTTATGGTTTTTATTAGATCAAACACAACTCGAGATCCAAGGGGAAGATGTCTTGTATCACTATCAACATTTTTAGCACCACAGTAAGTATCAAATTGGTACAAGTACCCACAGCTACTGGTCAGCATCCAATTTTTAAATCCGAATCTTACGGGCTTTCCTTTGATGAATTGTTTCGCTGAATGATGGCCAAAATATTTTACCATTGCCTCGTCAATTGAAAGCTTTTCGTGCATAAAACCCCACCTTTGAAACTTTTCGCATAATAGATTCGACAGTGGGCGAGTTTTTGCCATTTTATCAGACTTGTCAATTTCATTATTGTTTGTAAAATGAATGTGGCGTTTTATTTCCAAAAATCTGTTTTTAGAAATGTTATTGCTTACAAGAGGTGATAACGTGTCTTCATCTAATTGGCAGTACATAGATTCTCTCGGCATTGAATGGTAACCAGAGTAAAATAAAATGCCTAAAAAGACTTTTAGATCATCTTCGTCGAATTTAAATTTATGCGAATTTTTTTGAGAAGCATACAAATGCGTTTGTTCTATGATCAGTTGTACAACATCTTTATCAAACAGTGTCTCAAATACCTCAACGGGACTTTTACCATCCAAATCCATTTTCATCTTATTTTCTATATATATAGTAGTCGAATCCATTGTCAAGTTGCATGCTTCGTTGTTCCAAATAGGGCTTACAGAACGTATTTCAGCACCCATTCTTTGTAGCTGTGCAAGCGGTATTTCATCTTCACTGTCAAAGTTTATGCTGTTATTGAATACTTCAACGCATCCGGCAACGTCACCAGGCAAGTTCATTTCATTTATGTTATCTTCATCACCTTCCTCTTCGTCAGTATTGACATCGACATCAGGAGGAATCATAACGATATCGACGTTATCTGCCTCATCATCATCCGCGATGTCAGCTAAAGCCTGTGAAAGTTGTTTATAACTCTTTCCGTAAAAACAAGAAGTGGAAATAGCCATCCTAACCAAAAGATACAATTTTTTATTTTACCTACACATTTTGCCATTGTACCTAAGCGGGTACACAACTTTTAAAAGGCACATACCTCAAATAAGAATAGGTTTATCAAATGGGTTTTTTTGTAAAATTGATCTCTTTAGTCTTATCTCACACAACACACAATTTTAAAACTAACAACTGAGAGATAATAGCTCATCAACAGCAAAATAATGACTAAAGGCACAAAATCACACAATATGAAAAAACCGCACAGAAGTTGACGCCACAAAAAGTGCCGTTATGAATTCGCGTGAAGCGAATGTATTTTTTTGTTGTTTCTAGGAAGAAAACTATACATATGATCAAAAATTTGTATGCAAATACTTAGCATTGAGTTACGCCACATGCCTAAACTTGACGGATTTTCTGTACACAAGCGAGTACAATGGTTGTAAATGGGTTAAATATTATATTTATTAGATCCCGCTGTTGTTAGGAGTCTGGTGTTCATTTTAACCAATACGGAAAAATTTTGCTCTCACCTCGCAGTTTCCAAGGATTAAATCAGCAATGAGTAGAACTTCTGGTAAAATAACCGAATTATGAGGTCACATGATTTTAAAATGAAGTTCACTTTCATGGTCTGAAAATCCTAGTTCTAAAATTTGCTGATGTCTAATGTTGCTACCCCTATTTAAAAAACACATGACATACGGGCACAAATAAAATGTTGAGGCAGGCCAGGAGATACGGGTATTGCGGTTAATTTTGCTAACCAAGAGAAACCGACTGATTTTCACATTAGTAACAATTCAAGTGTGGGAAAACCGCAAGTAAGTTTTATTCTGAAACTGTAGAGAGTATAATTTGAGAATAATAAAATAATAGGTGCGAATTATACGTATAGTAAGACGGGTGGGGTGGGTAATTTGCGGTATAAGAGCACAATCAATAAATTGGCCATGACAAATTTAATTGGGCAAACATTTTGGATGAATGAGTGTAGAACACAACAGGAAAAACACTTCGTAGCATAGTCGGGTTTTCGCAATGGATAGGTGATTAATTTCATATTTAGGGTAAAACCCGCTACAGCTTCCTCTTTATATGGGCGATAAATGCACAACTGAACATTTTTCTGGTGAAAATCAAATTTTATGAATCAAATTTTGTGAATCAAAATTTCAGTATGATATTTTTGAAAGCAAAGTGTGTGAAACTTTATTGTGGAAGTTACAGCGACTCTTCAATTTTGAGTGATATGCCAGTACAATAGAAGCACAACCTTTTGACTAATGTGCCGGCTCACATGAATGCATTTCTAATTACCCTATGAACATGCTCTCCTACAAACTATGAACCAAACCCTCAGACAGAACATGCTGCTATAGGCACTATTAGTTGAATAGAAGTCAGTTGATCGTGACAGCCGCGGAAGAATAATGGGAGACAGAGAATGGAACGCGTTTAGGCATGCGTGGGAGAGTGCGTTTCTGGCAGTTACAAATTGGCATTAGCATTGACCTTTCTTTGTGGCATGCTTTGCCAACTTATTCTCTGTGTATGATAGATTTGTATGGTATGACTGAGGGAAGTTCATAACAATATGAGGACATTTAGCAATGAAGAATATAAATATGGTAGCACTTTTTTCAAGAATACTTTTTTACCTCGTTTTTGACTAATTCTGATTCTTTACGCGATATCACCACAGAATATAACACGTCATGTTTATGACATTTTAAGCAAAATTGTGACATTGTGATCGTGATAATTGTCAACTGGCAGATATTTTTTTTTTGTTTTGCAGAAATTAAATACTACAGCTCTTTGTAGCTGCATTCAATTGGAACTGTACTAAAATGAACTTTGAAAATCTTATTTTCTATATTTGAAATAAAAAAAAATAATGAATTCTTGAGCCGTACCCCACATCAGCGGGTATCATTGTACATGTATATAAATAGCTCTGGCACTAGGAGATTTATAAAAAGTGATATAGATAAAATTTGGGTAACAGACAAATTTTCAGTGTGTTTAGTAAGGTTTGCCATTTCATAATGCCACATTTCCCTTCGGTACAACACTTGGAAATGTTCAAGATTATTACGCAAAACCTTCTGCGGAAATTTCGAAAATACGAAAAAATACCAAAAATACCAGGTCCATACAAAATTGTCGCCGTTGGGGTTAAATGCTCATGTAGTTCAGCTAACGTAATTATATCCCCAAAAATTGACTGTTTTATGTGTTATGGCGGCGTCATCAACCCTTATTTCTTTCGAAGTGAGGAAGAAAATACCATTACCTTCAATAGTGAGCATTATATCATGATGTTGACCTACTCTTTCCCGCAATTTCCAACAAGACGGTTTGCCGCTTCATATTTCAGGTCTAAGCCTTTATTGTGTTGCCTTTAGATTAACCCGACCAGTAACGTTGGAGGAGCTCGAAGACAGCATTCAGCACACTATAGCCGAAATTGAAGTCGAACTCCGCACCCGGTCATCAGAAATAGGTGTAAACGGATAGTGATATGCAAACGGAGCTGTGATGGTCATTTTGATGATCTAATCATAAATGACATAAAATTATCTGCTTAACAAAAAATACCATACCCATTTTGACCAAATTTGATTGTTTTATTTTATTTTATCATCACGTCGTTCTTGTTGGTAGACCGTTATATTTTGGAAATATTCTATTCACATTTACACTAATCTACTAAAACTGGCAAAACTGTTAATTGACACTTATCGTCACAAAGTGAGCTTCCACTAGCATTTTGAGGCTTATCTGATGGCAAACATTAACCCACTACCACCGCATTCAATTACTACACGAGATATAAACTAGTTTATGTGCCTATTTACAATATTGTTATCGGTCAATTATCTATACATTCGCCTTTAACACACCGTGTTTGAGCTTCTGGTTTATTTACTTGTTTACCATCAAAGGTACAGTGTTGACATGCGACGATGAATGAACCGCTACTTATGACACAAGGGTAAGAAATAACCATTGATAACGCAATTTATTTAAATATAACACTTTGAAGAGTAACGGTAAGACCAAAAGGTACGGAATAACAAATATTTTCTTTCAACAGTTAGTTGCTATTAGCGTTGAGGGGCGGAATAACCCTTTTCGAATTTTTGAGAAAGCATGTACATATGTTTGTGCATTGGTACATACTTACATATGTATATATGTGTACGACAGGAATGCAGCTGCCCACTTGTGTTATTTCTTTGCTCCTTTAACGCCTTTAATCCTTCCATAATTATCCTACAAGCACGGCAATGCTCCCAAAGTTTGTTCAAATTGTAGGTATTAACGAGTGCGTGTACAGGTACTCGTATGTACTTATTTGATGGAACATTAAATATTATTTGTAATATTAGCGCAACGTGTTGCTACATACATAGTATATAGCTTTGTTCGCCTAACGGATACATAATTATATGTATGTATATAAATAATCAGGATAAAGAGACGAGGTTACGCCTGTCCGTCCGTCTGCCCGTCTGAGCACGCTGTAACTAGAGTATAAGTTGAGATTGCCACGCCCACAAAATGTAATTAGTCTACAATTTTTGTGCAAAGGATCGCAGAAGTGAAGAACTCCTGTGTACTAAAACCGTGAATGATGGAATGTACCTTGAACAATGAGCGTGTCATAGCTCTCATTAAGGTGAAATCTTTCATCTCAAGAACTATTCGAAAACCAGATATCAAATATCTGAAACCCAGTGCAAATGGCTACGTTTTTAAAGAATATATCGGTTCGTCTGTGTAAAAGATAACTTGAACCAAAAATTAAGTTATCCTGATGAAATTAGGTAACTGTGAAATTAGATATGGGTTGAGTTTTTGGCGAAATGATCATGAATTACGAGGGCAGTATGGGATGGTGCATTATCGTGGTGTAAAAACCAAGAATTGTCTTTCCACAATTCCGGCTACTTTAGGTGGATATCGTTACGCAAACGACGCATAACGTTCAAATAATAGTCACTGTTGACTGTTTGACCGGTTGGAAGGAATTCATAATGCACAACACCACGACAATCGAAGAAAATAGTCAACATGACCTTGACTTTTGAGGGACTTTGGCGCGATTTTTTTGGTCTCGGCTCTCTTTTGGCACGATATTCGCTCGATTGTTCCGTTGTTTCGGGGTTGTAAGCATAGATCCAAGTCTCTTCGCCAGTTATAATGCGTTTCATGACACCCTGATAGTCGGAAAGCATCGTTTCACACACTTCAACGCGACGCCTTTTTTTCCAAAAAATTCAAAACATCCTTCAAAACGGTATTGGCTGAGCCTTCCGGAAACAAAATTTAATGCAAATTCTTTGCTCATCAAATTTCGAGATCGCAAAAAACAAAAAACTCACTTTTAGCAGCTCACAAAACGACATGTATCTCAAACACTGATAAATATTTTGACATGAAATTTGTCATAAATCTGACTGACAGTACTACCAACCTAAAAAAAAAAAAATAATTCTCCAAATCCTTCGACGCGCGCAGTTTAAATTCAAATGTCACCTTATTTTTGGGGCACAGAAGGTTTATAATTTTTCAGATATGTTGATCAAAGTTGTATCGCCTAAATTTGCATAACACAAATTACTTTATTACAGCGTGAAAATAAGTGATATCGGATGATAACAACGCCCATTCTTCATATAACGGTTTTGTTGAATACTACGAAAACTACGATAAATCAGTAACTACAATGCGTCAGAGATGTCTAGCACGGCAAAATAAGATTTTATAGGAGCCGATGTCCAAATTGACTGATGGCCGTGCCACCGCCCATTCGGACATACTCAACCAATTTCAATAAAATTTTGTGCTTAGGTTTATTTTCAAACTTACATATTACACTACGAAAAAAGGCGAAATCGGACAATGTGCAATCACGATCAATCACCAATTACTATATCGGGAGAAAACTTTGCTCGAATTGTATCTTTTAGGTGCGATACTTTATGACCAAAAATAGTCCAAGTCAGACCAAAACTAATAAAGCCCCCCGATCTCAAATATATGGAGGACAGTGCCCATTGCGAACTTTTAGCGAAAATATCGGTAACGTGTGAGATGTGTTATTGAAATTCGTAAAAAATGTTCCACGACTTTGATCCTTGCAAGTTGCGAGAATATGAAATGTTCGGTTACAACCAAACATGGCCCTTCTTTACTAGTTTTATTAGTATTTATTTGTTTTATTTTCTACCACGTGATAATTTCACGTAATCCCTTCAACTAGGGCTGAAATATCAAGGCCTTATAGTAGGTACAGTTAAAGTACAATTTCTCAAGAGTATTATTTTGGTTTTCTTCACGCTTTTCAGCGGACAACATCCGTTTACGTCAAATATTTCACGGAATTTCAATTATACACTTTAAAAATGCCTTTTGTGTGGCAACATTGTACCTCCCAATAGGCGCTGTTGTCATTGCTACTGTTGGCGTCGGTGGCGAACGCCTGATACTTGATCTCATCATCCTGTCAATTGGGTGCCGCACTTGAAGTGTGAAGTGGAATTTCGTTGACAACTGTGCCACTTCACGATGTGGCATTTGAAATGTTTCCCCTTTCACCGTAGTTCTGTCACTGTTAATGAGTGAATTGAGGCTGCAGCCACAACGCGAAAAAAGAAGGGCCTTATTTGTTTATTTAGACTCCTGCCGCCGACTAGTTCTTGACTTTGAAAAATTCAAAAACCAGAAAAAGTAAAAAAGAAACGAAAACATTCAGTAGCATGGAAATTTGTTGTTAATTAGTAAACAGCCACAAGCAATCCACTTGTCGCTGGGCGAGCCCAGGTCATCTGTTATAACTGGATTTCACATAACCTCACACAAACATACAAACAATGGCCTGTGCGCTCATTCTGCCAGGATTAGTTGGTTGTGTTGATGTTTTTTGTGTGTGTCTGTTGTTTTGGTTATTTAACCAAATGTGCTTGAGGCTCATTGACTTCTATGCACTTTTTGTTGCGTCTCGTTCTTTTGGTCCTGTGCGGCGTTGTTTTGCTCTGCCTTGCGTCATTTGGCTGCCACACACTCGCTTTTTACCTTATATGTACATATATACAATATACATAAAAACTTATCGCATGTTTGTTTAGTGACCGCAGGACTATGTCTATATATATGTATGGGTGTTTATGTTCCTGCCACTCATTCTACTAACTTACAGTTATTTTTGTTTAACTTATTCTAGTTTTTGTGGGTGCTCACTTTCGGGGATTAGCATGTTACTACTCAACTGTTGAACTGTGAGCAACTCACTTATATTTGCTTTTTGCTGGGGCTTTTGTCATAACATTTAATAAACAAACTTTGATCAAACTTTCGTAGTATTTAGTTTTGAGATTTCTTGTTCAAACAGTTAGGGAAGCAAATTTATGGAAGTTCATGGAAATCAAAGCAGCTGTATTTACACACACATTTGTACGTTTATGTTCTCATATATGGACTTGATTTAAGACTTTTTTGTTTTATTTATTTTTTTACAAATTGAATGGCTTTTACAGTTTTAAGAAAAATTCATTAATCTCAACAAAATGAAGTGGAGCTTTGTAAATCTCTCTATGAATTTTTTCAGTTTTCTTCTTTGGTTTAGACATATTAATGAAAAAAGAAATAAAACAGAAGGACGGAAAATTTTTTTATCAAAATTATATTGATTTATTCAACCTTCTATCTTTCGCGGACGACACACCAACATATAGGGATTTTCCAACTTTTCAATACCAATTTTGTGCTGCAATTTGTCTTTCGTTTTAGAACAGGTCTAAATCTCGACCTTCTTTCGATGCTTATTTCGGTGTTCATCTATACTAATATTATGAAGTGGAAAGATTTGTACCTATTTTTGTATGTTTGTATGTTTGTAATGAATAGGCTCAAAAAGTACTCGGTCGATTTAAAAAATTCTTTCACCAACAGAATGCTACGTTCTTCCAATTTGATATAGGTTACATTTCATTTTGAAAAAAAAAATTAAGGATCCTTGGTAAAATTTGAACAATGTAACCGAAGGAGTAGAAAAATGAGTCTTAAAATGTCCTTCGTCGAATGCGCTGCCGAAACTATTACCGATAGAACAAAATTATGTAGAACAATATTGAAGAACATCATAATGTCTACAAAAAACTCCGCGGTATCATATGTCCAACTATTGTAGTTATGTCACTACAACAACTTTTTTCATTTTAAATATTAACGAAAATGCTAACCAAATTCAAACCATGCTATTTATGTGTTTATATTAATCCTTATCCAAATAAATTATTTTATGGTCAAGACTATTTAACTATATAGAGTTAGAGAAGGTGCAAATTGAATTCTGTATGATGTTCGATTTGGCGGCTAACAGAGCCGATAGAATCAAAGTAAGGAATTCAACGTTGTCGTTGTTGTTTACTTATAATATTATTATTATTTAATAAATTTATTTAATAATTCATTATTTACTTATATGTAAAACGACTGAATTCATTATTTATTACTGTTATTTTAATTTTTTGATTATTATTATTTTTATTTTTTAATAAGTGCCCGTCACTTAAACCATCAAAGAAATTGAATATAAATAGACTTACATACAAATACAACTGTGGGATTTTTTTAATACAAATAAAAATATTTGTGAAAAAAAGTGTTTTATATCCAAATTTCCAAAAATAAATAATTGTCTACCCCGTGCGATGCCGGGACGGGCTGCTAGTAATGCATATGCTTACGTAGGTTGCCTTTTATATTTCGGGATTCATGAGCAAAAACAAATTTTAATCATCGAAAATCGATTTATTGCTTTTCGCATATTCTCTATTAAGATCTATACAATATTGCATGCGTTTTTACCAATTGTCGAAGCACTTTTGCCACTCTGATTGAGATATCTCCGAAACATGCCTTTTCAACGCATCAACCACCTCTTCAGGTGTCGAAAAACTTTGACTTCTTAGTTTATTTTGTACGAGAGGAAATAAAAATAAGTCATTAGGAGCCAAGTCAGAACCATATGGAGGATGACTCATCAAATGGATGTTTTGAGCGCTCAAAAATGCAGTTGTTTCAGACAATGTGGGAGAGCTAGCACACTCGCGGTGCAGAGCAATCCATCTTCGGCGGTTGGTTTTCCTGATTTCTTGAAACACAACTGACAAATAAATGATTCTATGCCACTCATACCACAATTTAATGTTCTACGTTCTTCTGGTTGCGATATGTCCAATTTTTACAAAAAAGTTGCAACCTTTTGTTTGGAAGTGCTTCGTACGCGAACAGCTTTTATTGGATTCGACTCATTTTGAAACACTCATACAATTGATTGCTTTTTACTTTTGGGCTCATACGATCATAAATCCACGATTCATCATATTTCTCTATGTTATAGACGAGTTTGGAAGCACTATTGTCGTATTATTTAACATTTCTCTCGACCAATCGACACGAACCTTTTTTGATCGATTGGCATATCGATATGAGATTTAACGTGAACCAATTTTTTTACAGTCAAATCTTTATGCAATACTAAATGTATAGTATGCTGACCCCACTAACGCCTACAGTTGTTTCATTTTTACGATAAGCAATATTAGTCTGTGCACAACATATATATTTGCCGGAACAATAAGTGATTTTGGACCACCATCCCGAAATTCCTTTTGTAGTGATTTACGACCTCGATTGAATTCACCATACCATCGATAAACACTCGTCCATGATGAAGTTTCATCGCCAAAAGTTGAATTAAGTTCTTCTATTCACTGTTGCTGAGATATTCCAAAATGTTTAATTCCATTTTTTTGCCGAGATGAACATTTTAAGTTACTGCAAACAACACAAATACCGCTCGCGTGTTAAAACGTTCTGAGAATCTCTAACACAAAAATATCGAACTTTACAATAAAATTGTGAGTTTCGAGATTGCCGAAATATTTTCACAAAGTTTGTAAAACCCAGGAATCGTCGGACACAATATATAGTATCTATACTTTCCTCGAAACTTTTTTTTACAAGTATTTTTTGGGATGGCCTTCAGCTCCTTCAGCGAATCTTGTTTTATCTCTTCTATCGACTGAAAACGCGTTCCACAGAGCGGCAATTTCAGTTTGGGGTACAAGAAAAAATCACACGGATCCAACCCAGGTGAATATGGTGGTTTTGCGATGGTATTCATTGCATTTTTGGCTTGAAATTCGGCCCGATGCGATGGTGCATTATGATCGTGTACAATTCAGGAATCGTTGTTCCACAATTCCGGCCGATATCGACGGATGTTCCCACGCAAATGCCTCAATATAGCCAAATAGAATACCTTGTTGACTGTCTGTCCCTCCGGATCAAACTCATGGTGCACCAAACCACGAATATCGAAAAAAAAAACAATTAGAATCACCTTAATTTTTGAGCGGCTTTGGCGTGGTGTTTTGGTTTCGACTCGTTTTTTCCCCTCCATTCCGATGATTGTTGACATAATTGGATGTCAACCTCATAAGCCTATGTCTCATCTGCAGTTATAATGCTCTACATGAATGTGAGATCGGAACTCTTAAGATCAAGCATATCCAAAGATACCTGCCATATTTAAAAAAAAAATTCAGCTTTACCCAAAAGTCGAAGGTCGTTCGGAACAGCCTTAAAGCGTCTTTGAAGACTTTGTACCACTCGCAGGGTTGTGTTTTTGATAAAACCGAATCTCCGTAAGCCGTTCGCATATTTTCATATTTGGCATAGTATTTAAAAGCAGTCCTACCAATGTAACAATATACATTTTCTGGAAATATTATTTGCCCGGGGAATTTAATTGCAATTTCCAGGTCACAATGTTTGTAATTATAAACGTGATGCGTTGACTTATATTTCTCAACTAATATTGCTGTTTGGCAAGTGACTTGTCGTATTGTCCAGGGTTTTTTGATTGTAGGTGAGATATAAAAATTTGCCTTTATTTACTGGCTAAAGTTACGTTTAATTTGTACATACTTTAATAAAATGAGAGAAATTTACTTGGTAACACTTCCGCTCAAACAAAGTAAGCATTTTCTAAAACTCCCGTGTGTGTTTGAGTCAAAACAGGTAGTCAAAACGTCAAAGATTTTGGTTTATTGCTTTATAAATACATCCGCAAGCCTAAGGGATTTTCAAATGCAATGAGCTATAAAAAATCTCCTGCTATCGTATGAATAAATCAGCTTATTAACTCTGAGCAATATTTCGGCATATTTCGTCTTTCTGGTAAAGAATGGTATGAGAATGTGAGGCTGAGGCTGCTGGAGAAACATGCCTGACTGACATCTGTCGTGTCATCACCAATCGTCGGTGGGCTCAATACATTAATGCTGCCACAAATTTATGAGTGTGTGTGTGCAAAATGGTACCGACAACAGCCGCTAGCCATTTCCCGAACAAAATCAACCTCCACTGATGTCTCTATCATATTTTATATGGTATGTATGGTACAAGTAAGTGCATTGAAGCCTGAATTGGCTGAGGTATTTAATTTTGCTTAATCCAAAAAGGTGCACTTCCTGTGCTCTTCATTCTTACTGTAATTACACTCGTTTTGAGGAAGACCAAAAAATGCCATAATTTCGAAATGCACAATCCAAATACATACATATGTATACTATGCATGCATATCTGTTGGCGGCACAAAGCAATTTGACTTATTACATTCATTTTTCTTTTGACCACGTCTGCGCTTGAACCAATTTGTTTTATTTACTATTCGTTGTTCTCTTTTAGTTTTTTTTTTCGGTGAAAGAATTTTTTTTTTTTTCAGAAATTTCGGAATATATGTTCGCGCATGCGTGTAGCTGTTATCGCTCTGTAAGTACTTCGCTCACACCAATCTTTCTAATTTTTCCTACATTTTCCCTCATGTTTCTCTAGGTAATTACTAAATTATAGGGTTAACCTCGGCGACTTATTAGACTCATTTACAAAACTCATTTTTTCGGTTTCTTCTTACGACAATATTTTATGATCAGCAGATATGATCTATAATTTTTGTTTTTTCCTTTCTTCTTTTGCTTTTGTGGTTAATTACACAGTTGGAGTTTTGAATGATGCCTGATTTGTTACACACGAAGTTCGGTTGGCATTAGCTCGTGTATTGAATGAGTCAGCTGGAAGGAATCCCCGTAAAGTTTACAAAGTAGAACTGTGAGTTTGAAAAATGCATAAGCATAAATTAATTTCTAGAATAAATATTAAATTTTTGTTATGGCTGCATGTGATCAAAATAAATGATAGCACCTCGTGTGGCCTACAAAGGGCATTAACTTCTCGGAAGCACGAATGCTTTGCTATGATCTAGTCTATAAAAACCGATGAAAACCGAAACACTATGTGCGATTCTGTAGTCTTTTATTATGCAACTTCGTCAGCCATTTGAGGTTACCGCTAAATATTCTATGAAATCAAAATAACTTTTTTGGTTTCTGGAGTAAATAGTCCGAAACTTCAACCTCGGAAATTTGTAAAGTTGTGATTTATTTAATTACTTTGGAGTAGTGTTTTAGTAGTATTTTTAAATATTAGCCCTGTAAATCGAGTTTTCAGTGAGATTCTTGATAAATACTGTATATTTGCAAAAACTCAAGTTTGTTTGTGTTGATTTTTTAAGAAATTTGTACCAATTCGATTAATTCCCAGAAACCGCCGGCTACAGATTCTCAAACTTTAAATAATTAGGGACTACATGTTTACAAAAATTTATTCGGGAAAGTTTTCAGTATACTAGTGATGAGCGGTAATTTTCGCTGTGATTGAAATATCGCATATCGCTACTGCGATTTCGATAGCAGTTAGAACCTGTGATTTTCGATAGCAGTTCGAAACTGTGAATTGCGATAAAAGTTCGATTTTGTGAAACTGTGATTTTTTAATAGTACAGTACATGCGATCACAATAGAAAATAGCAGAAAAGTAGCAGCTTTCTTCAGGGTATTGTGTATACATATACATATATATGCGTATATGCTATTTTTTGTCATAGCGGTTTGAAGTTTTGAGTGTAACGTTTTTATAACTTAATAATGGCAGGAAATGTATCAAGGAAAAGAAGTGAAGTGTGGCAGATGTTTGAAGTGGTAGATGAAATATGCAAAATGTTATATTTGCAAATCAAAAATTTTATAAAAAACATCTTTAACAAATTTAAAAAAACGTGTCCAGAATAGAGATCCTACAGTGGTCATTAGTTTTCCTTTGAAAATATTAAAAGCGGGTATTCTAAGCAAACAAATGATCAACCGCACTAATGGTAATTTCTTGTAAGAAATATGTGAGACCATCATACCAATATACAAATGAACTATGCAATACGCTCTAAGTGTCAGGTAGCCGAACCGCTCCAACATTTGCGAAAATGTAGTGAAAAAAGGCGGAAAAACTTGACTCGAGTTACAGGACCCAAAAGAGAATTTGCCGCCAATATCGAAAAAAGGTTTCCGTCGTTCCCACGACAGTCGAGTCTACGTAACGAACGGACCCGGACTTTTATTCGGCCAAACACTGTCAAATCGGCGGAATCTGCCGCCAAAACAACAACAACAACAAAAGGTCTCCGTTTGAACGTCGACTAAGTTGCGATCGCAATAGCAATATAAAATCACAGTGATTTAAAAATAGCAATCACTGAAATCACAGATATCGAAAAATCGCAACATCGCCCATCTCTACAGTATACGCTGAAGTTCTGAACTCGGTTCAATATCTCTTTACATCATGTTCTTGCAGTGTAATTACGGAACGGTTCAAACCAATCGATAACTTTATGTACTTATTCTAATTGACTTCAGTACTTTCCTGTCATCACAAGTCGGGGTTGTTGTGTTCTTGTTCTTTCCTAGCCATTAAAAGATACAACATTCCATATTTGAACCCACATAAACCCTGAATACAATATCAGCTTCGAGATCTAACATAGAATTGCCGTGGTCTATGACTATCTCACACATCTTGTCCTAAAGATAAGAGACGTGAGCAATGGGATCCTCAAATTAAGTGATTGTTGGGTGTTTGAGAGTAAGATTTTGCGAAAGAATTTTGGTGTTACGAGTAAACGGCGAATTAAGCATAATGTGGAATGTGATACTTACGTATGATTAGTTTTGAATCCAGCAAATTCCGTGATAAGAAATTGTATATTAATATTAAAAATAATATAAGTTATCAAAGTGTATTAATTTAAAATTATTTCAGGATCTATATACATATAATTTTATGGACGAATAAACTGGCTGATGGATTATAATCATAAAATGTAGATCATTCCTAAAGTATATATATGTTAATATAGCATATATGTTTGTATAATATATATATATATACTATGTCATTGCATATTTTTCACACTCACTTTCTAACTTCAACATCTGCTTGTGAGATATAAATCCCAAAATACAGAAACGCCTATAAAAATTTTTCGTTTAAATTGTCACTTGATGAGCGCATAAATCTCTTAAATATGACAGCCGACACATAAACACATAACCAAATAGAAACCCAAAATAAATACAACAATGTCAATAAAGAATGACTATAATTGGATAAGCAGCAAGCGAAAGTCTCTCGATGAATGGCTAAATGTAGATATAGAACTCCGCGAGATCCAGGCAGCATATGTGACACCGCAATGCAGATCGTTAAATGGTGAGAATGAGGAAGGAAAGGGAACCCTTCGTTTCGCGTGTTTGTTCAAAAAACTTGTACCAAATGCATCAACTTGTATAGAAATGCACATACATACTACATAAAATGTATGTGAGAGGGGCGAACGTGACAGTGCAGGTCTTAAACCTTGAGCGGTGTTGTGATGTGGATCACTACATCTATTTTTCCCGGTGGGCGCCGTTTTCTCTGTTAAAATATTCGAATTTCATGCGGTTAAGGGGAGGGACGGACAGCAGAACTGCCTTATGATTTGAGAGTACCCATAAATTTAGAATTTTATTAATTCTCATTTTACAGTGACATTTATTGGTTGAACAATGTAACTTCAAAATAATTAATATTATACTGGAATATTATTTTTAAAGCAAATATTATTTTAAACCGAATTTAATTTTAAGTATTTCGACAATAGAAGGAAATTTGCTTACGATGTGAATTTATGATTCGGGGAATTTTTATTATTATATTTGCAATTATTGGCCGTAGGTACGTCTCAGATTGTCCATCCGTTAATTCCAATTTTCGATGACCCGTTCGAGCATTTCATCTGGTAACTGGCGAATGACTCGTGTCATGTTTTGGTCCAAAGCCAGAATCGATGCGGGATTATCCGTATAGACTTTAGACTTTACGCATGTCCACAGGAAAGTCTAACGGTGTGATATCACAGTACGCTAAAAAAGTACGAGAATTAAGCATTGCCATGAATTTGTAACAGAAGGTTAAATTTGGCGATATATTTTAGTTCTTGTAAAAGCTTTCCTAATATATGTATATGTATGTATATATAATTTCTATATAGTCTAATAACACGACACTTGTCAAATAAAATATTCGTATGTACATATTTATGCGTATTTAAGCATTGCAAGCTCCAATGAACGCTGTGAATGACAAGAACATCCAAACATAATTCCTGACATTCACAAATTGCCTCGAAATCTGTCGAGTCAGCCAAGTAGAGCAAAAACGACATAAACTGCAGAATGAAAATAAGGTAAAAGCAGCTAAATGAGCGCCTAAATGCTGATTGAAAGCACTCTATTTCGTTATTTAAAAGATTACGCACTGAACCTTCATCGAAAGACAAATCTCATTTTGACACACAAGTTGCAACGGTGGCGAATAGCCAAAAGGGCATTAAGCGCTTGTATTTGTGGGGGCTTTATGTCCAGAGGTTATTTTTTGACTTACGTACATATCACATGTACATACATATGTATATATTACACATAAATAGCCGTAAATTTCGGTACTAAAAGTGGTCAGGTCTCAGCAAAAAATATGGACTTAAGCATTTAAGTGTTTGAGATACATATAAAGATTTAAATAATTTTTGTTCATAAGGTGGTACACACTAAACACATTATTAGTGTAAAGTTTTATCCCGTTATAGTAATTGCTTCTTGATTTGTGTGCTGGAAACTGAACGAGTGAAGTGGAATTTATAGTTGCGCTATATGGGAAGTAGGCGTGATTATTCTCCGATTCCGCTCATTTTCACAAGGTGACATAGAAATGTATATAAAAAATACAACATACCAAATTTTGTCGAAATCGTACAGTCGGGTCTCGATATATGGGCTCTCATAAAGTTCTCTCAAACCACCTCGGTGGTAAAATTTGAGGTCTTTAGCGTATTTAGTTATTGGCATTATATGGGGAGTGAATGGGATTTTCATCCGATTTCGTTTATTTGCACAATATATATTGAACTTATTAGAGGGCGGGCCACGCTCACTTTAAAATTTTTTTTTCCAAGGTGCCACAGGCTGCTGTTATCCTCTGTGTAAAATATAAGTTTTATATCCTAATTTAGTTCTTAGTTATGGCACTTTATATGTTTTCGGTTAATGCCGATTGTGGGCTTGGCAGAGATCCGATTACGCCCATCTACTAACTCGAACTTTTTGATTTTGTACTGAGAAACCTGCATACCGAGTTTCATCAAGATATCACGATTTTTACTCAATTTACAGCTTGCACGGATGGACAGACAAACAGTATATATACTTATGTATATATATACATATATGGGAATGACCGATATATATATATATATATAAATATATATATATAATACTATATCTGTCTAGATTAGTTTTAGGTGATCCATACAGAGCATTTGGTGCATTTTTGGAAGACTAATAAATACACCGCCAGCTTTGAAAACACGCAGTCGCCTTCTCATAAATATCAATTCCTAATTTTATGCTTTCAATTATATTATTATCTGGATTGCTTCGCAAATAACCTACATAAGTCTTGAAAATGACATGCATATAATTAAATTCATATCTTTTCATAAACTTTTATTGAATGTGCATATAAATTAGCTGACTGCCGTCGCAGGTGAATAATAAATTCATCAAACATAGTCTATACATTTTTGATTGAAAATAAATTAATAAATTTAGTTAATAAATAAGGGATTTCGAGAATGACTAACTAGGCGCCAAAGAGTAAATATTATTAATTCAACTAAAAGCTTGCATATTACAAAAATGTCGACCCCACGACCACAGTTGAGGTGAGCCAAATGTCAATACTCAAATATGACAGGGAACTGTCGGCAATACCGCAGAAACACCCTCAATATGTAATGTGTGTTGCATTGTTTTATTTATATACGCATTGAAAATGACATAACAGGATGAGTGCATGTCAACTGAAAGCCGCAACTAAAATACCCCGAACGATAATTACGTGCATTGGTGGAAGTGAGGGAGAGGAATATTTGGTACAAGCATTTGTATATATGAAAGTGTTTTTTTTTTAAATAATACCTGACTCACCCGACTGATACTTAACGAAATACTGTATAAACCTGTGATAAGTGTTTTTTGACAAACTAATAATCGCAACTTAAGCTTTTTTGATAAATACATACATATTTATATTATACATATACGAACAATCTGAAGAACTTTGAATAAATCGGCCGGTATATATTCAACGGGAAAAGTTTGCTAGTTCTTTCTAGCCAGGCTGTTTGATGTAAACCACCTTCAAGTCTAGTTAAGGTTATTTAATAAGGAAGAAAGATCATTTATGGAGATTGTCATCTTAATTTTGATCAGTCAGTTATAGGCAGCTCTATGTTGTAGTGGTAGATAATAATCAATGAATTTCGAGAATATAATTTGTCAAATAAAATAAATTTTCATACGAGAAATTAATTAAGATTTATCAGTTTCCATTCCAATTATGTCTTATAATAATCCGATATCGGCCGTTCCAATCAAATGAGCAACTTCTTGGTGAGGAAAGGAGGCATGCAAAAAAATTACAAATCAATATCTCTGAGCGACTAGTTCGCGTATACGCGTATATTCCAGCGAGCCACTTTTTGTAAAAGTAGCATATGCTGCTGGTACATACATACATATATTGAATATAATACTAAGTCTAACTACAGAATATATGGATTAAATTGTAGTGATGCCGTCTCAAAGTAACAACATGACCGATCACTTTATAATGTATTTTCCCTTTATATGTCCAAATAAATAACAGGCCAAAGTATTCGCAAACAAACCCTATTAACTATTAGAAACCACTCCTTTGTTATTGCAATTAACTATTATTACAAAAAACATTACTAAAATTGCAAATTGACCCACCGACGCCAAGATAGACATTTGCTTTAATATTTCTGCATACAGTTTCATTCATGAGTTCAAAGCAAGTACAAATGTATGCACATACATACATACGTATGTACAAATATAACGCATAAATGTATGTATGTAGCTTTTTCGATATTGACGCTGTGTGTCCATATATAAATCTATTTCCATTTAATGTAGTTGCGAAACTCTATAATTTAGCCATTCTCTTTGAATACATCCAATTTTACTGTCATTTTGTTCACTTCCGCACTGGCGCGTCACTCCTAATTCCATGCTAGACACTCGGCACTGTTTGCTTCCACACTTCCGCGCCATTCGTTTCATGAATTCTTTATTTAGTGGAAAAATTGCATTGTTGCATAAATTTGCACTTGCAAGGAGCAATATGGTGCGTGACCATGCAAGTAACTCATCCTTATTGGAATTTGCTGGCAGAGTCCACGGCACGCTTGCCCACCAAGAGCGATGTTCTCTTTCTCTTCTTGCTTCTCAGCGCTGGCGCTTGTTAGACTATTCGAGGCGTTATAATTTATTTACGATAGTCTCGACGAAATGTGCGTCCGACTGTCTGCTTCTCGCTTCTATCAGCCTGGTTAGCAGAGACATATGTGTGATTGTGTTTGTTTGTTTCTTTTGGATTGCTTTTGCTTCAATAAACGCATATAAATCTACTTTAAAAGCTTATGTGCTCAGTCGTAAAATTTTTATGAAATTTATTAGAATTTGAGGAAGCTATGATTCTTTTTTCAGATTCAATACTTTCCTGGAAAATATGTAAAGCCTCAATATGGTAATGCCATATCCATTAAATTCTTTGTGTTAAATTCTAGAAATATTCAGCATTCGAAATTCGGCATTTGATGAATTGCATTGTAAATAATTTTGAATGCCACCGGCCGCCATGCTGGAAAATTGAGGCTGCTAGAAAGTGAACCGCTAACATCCAGTAATTTTTTATGTACAAGAAATGTTGCTGATTTTCTCTAAAGAGGCAAGAAAACTTTTCCTGCGGTAATGTTGTAGTTTTCCTGTTACAAAGTATTTCTAATACACCTATAAGATCGGTGTAAAAATATTAGTTTCATAACAGATGATTTCATTTTTCTCATACTTTATTTTCACTTACTCGATTTTAAAACTAAAATATTTGTATCTAAACACCTCAAAGCATCTCATATTGGAAAAACGTTAGTGCTATGTAAGTTTGGTACAAATAAAGCTTATTGTCGTTCGGTGTTTTTAGCTTGTATTTCATTGAGTTGCTACCAGGTATGTGAAATCTAACAAGTGCCCTCTATCGGAACATAGCCACACCTACCTCCGTTATGAGGGTACCTCAAATCTATCAGCACTGTGGGAATTTTCTGGTACAAAAGCCTGAAATCGGACCGGCACTGCGCCTACTTTCCACGCACAACTTCTCGAATTTCATCAGATAATTCGAATACGAATACAATTCTCTGTCAGAAAATGCTGGTAGTGGTGCTAATATTCGATCGTTCTTTACAAAATCGAACGAAGCCCCTATGAATCATAAATGGAGATATCTTAATGAGCGGAGCCGGTATGACGGCTCTATAATAGGTTATTCAAATATTGAGGCAAAACGAGCGCAATCAGATGACAACCAACACAAGTTACAAATTCCATATTATTTTTTCACTTTACAATATAAAAATTAAGAATCAGTAAAGATATAGCGTAAATCGCTGAGATATATTATTAAGATTTAGTCAGTATATATTCCTGTGCCAAAAACGGGTGATATTGTGTCGAAATTACCACTAGTCCCGTATACCTGTTATAAAGATTTTCGAACTTCAGGTTGATTTAATCCCCTATATCATTGTATATTGGCCAATATGTGAGATATGTTAATGAAGATACCATCTATTTCTAATAACAGTGCAGGCAATTGCGCATGCGTCAATGCATCTGTAAGAGCAGGGTTTAATAGAAAGCGCAGCGTAGCTTCATTGGGACAATTGGTTTACTATGTTCGATCCACACTCTCTATCGCTTGGTTCACTTTGCATTATTGAAGACTGCTACATAAAAATAAAATTATTCAATTTGGACATTAATTCACAGGGACCTTATCTACAATAATCCTCGACAAATAAATCTTCTGTAGTATTTATTTAATTAGCTTGTGTTTACTGAGTCTCTAAGAAGAGATTGTTTACAATAAAATCATTTCTGATTAGAAGTCTAATCTGTCGGGTATTATTGTCGACTTCTCATTCATTTATAAATACTTCGGAATTAATAATTTTTAGAGGTAAATAAAGTATTATATCTACAAAAATTATTCAATTATTTGAGTAGCTGAATTCTTTAATTTCTGAAATAGCTGTAATGAGCCACTTCGAACCACATACATACCAGATTGAAACCGCACTGCTTCGTATGGGTCAAATACGTACTTTCCATCAACACAAAATCGGTAATAACAATAAAATTTAATGTAAATGAAATGAGACACAACAAATAATAAAAATTCGCCATTGCGTTGACGAACGGGAACGGGGACGAACCGAAGGACGGGAATATGGAAAACAGATGATGGCAACGCGCTCTTAAATTCACTGTCCACGCTAGATCCAAGTTGAGTGCCAAACTGCTGCAACAATCTTTGTTGAACGCAATTGTTGTCATTGCCATTATTTCGCATTTTCAGTTTGTGTTTAATGGCGGAGCCGGCAGAGAGAATTCTGACAGCTTTAGACTCACATAAATGTTTCATCTTCGACTTTTATCGCCACCACAAAGCGAGTGAAAAAACTTGGAAATTTCGAGTGAATGTAATAAAATTGCTATGGCGCGCAAAGTTGCAACATGTTGCAATAATAATGTGACAGACACACACCCAACCGCGCGGTAGGCGGTGTTGGTACTCACTTGTCAACCGTTTGATAATATGGAGTACACATCAAACTCCGCTCCAGCAAAGTGTTGCTGTCATCAAGTGTCACAGCTGACGTTTTATTGCAGCACTTGCCGCTAATGTGTGGCAACAGCAGCAGCAGAAATTGGAAAAAATGCGCCCATACAATGTATTGCCTGTGAATCGCTAGGGAAAGAGGAAAGAAGTGTATGCGCCTGGATGTAACGGGACTTTATGTATATTTTTACGAAAGTGTTTAAAAAAGCTCTTTTAAAATCAGTCTTTATTATAGATCTAATGAATTATTATAAATATTTGATATTATTTATTTACTTATCCTACGATTCTATAAAACCTCTTACCTTTTGTGTAGTCTAACTTATTGAAGTAAATTTATTCAGATCGTATTGCTGTTACCACTGTTAAGCTGTGGAGAATAGAACAAACTTGTTTTAATAAAATTAACTGGCATAATCTTATTGGTATCTTGGACTAATTTAAGTCTATACATTTGATGCAACTGTATATGTAATTTATTAAATAGGTAGCATAACTGAGAGATAGTGAATCGAAGACGTTTAATACAATTTTCCAAAGGGAGTCTAGCTTTTGAAATAATGCACAACCAATTTTGAACGAACGAAAATAATGACACTGCCGCATATTTTTTGGGAACAGTTTTAGAGTTCAAAGCTTAAAAAAGTTTCTGGTCCTTCATTACTCTGCAAATTTCGCTAGTATGTGGACTGCGCCCTGCGCGCTAATTTCGCGAGGGGACTATAATCCTTAAAGCTTATTCAACTTGATGCGAATTTACTTTCAATTAAATGTAAATTATCCTATCAATAGTGGGGTTTTTGTATGTACATGTGTCGTTCGACGTAATCCACCTTCTTAAATAAATATATATTAGCGAAAGTTTAGCACATTTTCCAGTTAACCGTGAACACTGTATGCGTTGCCACAGTTGCAGTCGCTGGTGCCCCCTCCGATTTTGATTGACATTCATGCCTTCATTCCTTCACTTACAAGCCACTAGCGCACGCTCTCACACAAGTGCCGACCATTGACGTGGGGACGCATCTGTCTCGATTGCTTCGTGGCCCGTCAAGTGCACAATTGTCGGCATTCGAATGCCTTAGGCGCTCGGCACATTTTGCATCTTCCACATTTGCAACGCCGCTAAGTTCTTTACATACTCGCAGTTAATCATTTTCCAACTCAAACTGCTGCCGACTGCATGTGTATGTGTGTGCGTACACACGTGGCGTTGGCTCTTAATAACTTCATTTTTGACACATGCCGAACAGCAAAGCGCAGAGACGCGCAGGAAGAGTGCGAAGTGAAATGGTGCGAAATGCTGCATTGCATTGCACGCCAGCTCAGTTGGCCAATGGCTATTTCGGTTTGTTTTTGTTACCATGTCGCGCCTGTTGGTGGCTTTTAACTAATTGCCGCTCGGAACTGTCATTCATTACGACTTTTTTGCACAGTGGTTGTGGTTGAGGCTGTTTGTTTTTTGTTGTCAACGATAATAAAATGGAAATACACATTTCTCATTTTTTTTTGAACAATAAAAAGAGTTTGTGGAGACAAATATTTTCGTGATCTAAAAAAAGTAAATGCCATTAGCAATAATATAAACAGGTAAAGGGGTTATTCATGCAGGTGGCCGGTAAGAGCTCTCTTCTGAATACGAAGCGATCATTTCAAACGAACCTTTCCCATCTTATAAAGGGTTTTTGTTCCAAGGCCTGCATCGATGTGGGATTGTTCGCTTTTACTCTAAACTTTACATATCCGCACAGAAAAAATTGTAATGATGTAATATCACACGATCTTGGTGGCCAATCGACCGGTCCAAAATGTGAAATTATCTGCTCACCGAAGTGTTCTCTCAATATATCCATTGATTGGTGCGATGTGTGGGAAGTGGCGTCATCTTGTGGAAACCAAATGTCCCCGAGTTATCATGGCGCGATAACGGTCACTATGAGCGATTACGTTCTCATCGGCCCATAGACCAAACCAAATTGTTGTTTTTTCTGAATGAAATGGCATCTCTTGAATTTCTTCAGGTTGTTCTTCGTCTCAATTGCGGCAATTTTGCTTGTTTACATAAAATTTGGGTCGAAAACTGCGGATCTTCTTGGAAGTTTTCAAGAGTCCATAGAGCGAAGCGCTGTCGCTGGGAAAGCCGAGTAACTTCAGTTCTTACACAAGCTGTATTTTGTATGCTCTCTAAGATATCGACGTAAAATGTGCCAAGTCGTTCCATACGTCAATCCGAGTCGCTGCGAACGGCGCCTCTCCACGACTCTCCATGGTCTGCGTGTACGCTCTCAGTTACGGCTGCAATATTTTCCTCACTGCGTGCTGGACGTGGTCTATTCGGTCGAATATTATCCAATAATATAGTCTGGATCTCAATACGTGTTCACATGAGCTATGAGCGTTCTGCAGCATCCCACATCACATCACCACACATCACATCATATCACGTCACAACACCTTATCACACAACAGCTCACAGCATACCCCGGCGTAAGTCTTTCTATGATACGACTCACGCGTGATCTATCAAAAAAGGCTATTGAAAAAGCACCTCTACTGAGATCACCCGTTATAACCGGCTAAACTATCGTGGTGGAATCGGGTAATGTGCGCGCACTACGAAAGATCTATAGAGGCACCTTGCAAAGGGGGGTTCTGTATCCTCTATTCTTAATGACCTATTGTAAGAACTCGAGAGACGAGGCTGTTATGTGATAGCTTATGCAGCTTATCTTGGTTCTTATGGTTAAAGAAAATGTGGTGTAAATCGTTTACGAGTAGCACAAGGTTACTTCAATGCCAGTAGCCAGCTGAATGGAAAGAAGCGGTCAATCCAAATAAAACTTAATTGGTTTTATTTACCAGAAGGTATGCTGGATGCACCCGTTACATCGATGGGTGGCTCTCGGCTTCACACCGTCGAACAGGGGAAGTACCTGGACTCATCCTGGATGCTAAACTATAATGGAAGCCCAGGGTGAAGGAGAGGGTGAGGAAGAGGGTGGGTGTTCAACAAGCGGCTTTCATTGGCATCAGCGGTGCACTACGTGTAACACCAATAATGGCACTTACTCACTTTTTACATATAGATATAGTACACGTCGAAAAAGTTGGTAAATGCATTGCTACGAAGGTTATTATCGGACTCCGGGATACTGCACACATTAAGGGTCCCAGAGTGGAGACTCCACACTTCGATTTCATTCCTGATAACATGGATCACTGCGCCGTGTAGCCCACTCTTAGTGGTATCTTCTCTGCACACATACGTATACCTTCAAGGGATATGTGGGTGAGGCGAAGCCACTGGAGAAGAGTCGCAGTGAGCTTTTTTATGGATTGATCGAAAGAAAGATGGAGGGGAAATCTTTAAGTTTAAGTTTAACTAAAGATAAACTCTTGTTTCATTCTGCCAGACAACTTCAGTGTCTTTCAAGCAGAAGTTGCAGCAAGTGTATTTCAACGAAGTGTGGCTGCTTATATGAAGGTATGCATTCACTCCGATATTAGAGCTGCTATTCTGGCCTTTAACTCTCCGACAGTGAGCTCAAAGCACATCAAGGAATGTATGACCGCACTAGCTATGACATCAAGCTACTACCTTACAAAACTTGTCTGGGTGGCCAGACAAGAATTTCTGTCCAGAACGAATGTCAATTTTAAAGCCGATGAGCTTTCAAGAAAAGACACGCATACCGAAATTCCTTTAGGATGGGAACGAGAAGGTGATCTCCTGTCGTCATGCACTCGGGAGCTTTACCTGTGGGCTTTGTGCGTTAGTTGACAACCAGTATGCTGGCGAAAGCAGCAAGGACAGGGGTCGTAGGTGGAGTCTGTTCCATTCCCACTCACGCGGTAAGCCTAAAAATTTGGGAGAAGGCAACTTGTCAAAGTTGCAAAGAGGGAGATGAGGTGAAAACATCTAAACACTTTCATACTTATATATGGATATCACAGTGGATAAGCGTCTCTAGTAGTTGAGAGTCGTGGTCTCAGGTATATCACCCTATTTACCTAACCCTAACCTAACCATGCGGTAATATTAAAGTAGTTTTCACTCGACGAAATTTATAAAAGTTTGGTCTGAAGTATTTTACAGAACATTGATTTTTTTGAGACGTTACATTGGTTTTTTCTTATTAAGATTTAGATCTGATATCCTTGCAGAAAATTTATTATTGTTTTACTTTTGCGTTGTTTCTATAATTATATAAGCTACTTTCGAAGACAAGTCATACATCTTTCAGTATGACTATATTTCCAATTCTTATTTGCTCCCATCTTTTCTTACCTTTTTACTCCCAATACTAGTATTTCCTTTTCCAAGAAATGTTTATACGCAACATGTTGCTACAGAGTTTGTTTACCTAACGGTTCTTTATTTCACCTAAAACAAATCGAGATATACAAGTATGGATTACCAGAATGACGTCTGTCCGTCTATGCAGCTGTAACTTGAGATATTTTAGTTGACGTATTTCTTGGAGAATCTGGGCAGATATTGTAGAATTGGACACCCTTAAAAGGCCTATTACGATTATGATACTAAACCGCTATTTGATACAACGAAATCCATTAGGAAGGGGCAAATTTGGAAAAGTAGACGTAAACTCTTTTTCTAATAGGTTTTACGAACATATCTCCCAGGTCACGTAAGCTAAATACCAACCAAATTTGCTGAGGAAAAATAATTTCGGTATCTCCTCCCACAGACTTATCTTATTATATTATTGGATTTTAATGCCCCCACTCTTCATATAACGGCTATGTTGAAAACTAGAAAAAACTGAGATAACACAATAAATAAATGCGACAGAGATATTTATTTATAACAGCCATTTTGTAGTAATCCCATGTTTTAGACCATATTAGAAAAAAAATCGATACGTAACCAAATCTTGACTATATGAGTATAACGATGTTAAAATGGGCGAAATCGAATCACACCCACGTTTGCTTCCCATATAACACAACTTTAAATTTCATTTGATTATTTCAATTTCCATTACGCAAATCAACCACAAATTGATGTATCGGGATACAACTTTGCACAAATGGTGCCTTTAGAGTATTCAAGTTTAACAAGTAAGGGTTAAGCTCGGGTGCAACCAAACGTTTTATACTCTTGCATCTCTCAAGAATCAAAGAGAGGGAAATACTTTAAAGTTGGAAAAGGTTAACCAGAGGACCGAAATCCAAGCAATTTTATGTAAACATATATTATATATAACTCATATACTGACAGACCCATAAGGTTTGTTAGAAAAACGAAAATCATTTTATGTTAGGTATGTATATGGGGGCTAATGGAAGTATTGGTACGATTTAATCCATTTTTAACATTAGACACACCGTTGCCAGAGAAGGATTATCTCTAAATTTCAATTATATATCTCACATATTGAATTTTATTTTCAGTCAAAAGTCAACTGTAGATACAGGGGTCCACATACTTATTTGGTCCCTAGGAGCTTAAATAGTTTTGGTTGGATTGGGACATTTTTTTTCATAAAGTGTCATACTTTAAGGGGTTAGGGGTAGTCAGAGGCACGAAAAAATGAGAGTTTTCAGTATTTTTTTTTTTTTTTGCGACTAAATCATGATATTTTACAAAAGTAGTAATAGGGCATTATTATAGGATGTGTTGACTTGAAGTCACGAAAATTTCAAAATAAAAAAAATGAATTCCCAAAGTTATAGGTGTTTGTTTTGACCCTGTTCCAAAAAAACGTATTTTCGGTGACAAGCATAAGTCCTCAGAGATTCATCTAAAAACAATCGGACAAAAAAAAATAGTTTTATAAATGGATAATCCCGTGCTTGATCGAAGGATTTAATTTTTTCTTCAAAATTAACAAAATGGCGGCCTCAGGAAATTTTTTTCTAAATTTTTGGTCTTAAAAACTGGACATTTTTGAAAAAAAAATCCTTAGATCAGAACCGAGTTTAGTTATTCTAAAAGCTGTATAAATTTCGTTAAAATCTACTGAACGGTTTTCGGGTTATAGTTGTCACCAATTCAAAAACATAGTTTTGAGAAAAAGGCGTTTAAAGTTTCAAACTAGCGCTTTGAAGTGCCGGAGCTCTTTTAATTATTGGATCACCATGAAATTTTCAGCAAAAATTTTTAAGATATTACACTTAACGAAAATGCAAAAACAAAAAATTATTTTTTTGAAAATTCTAACTCCCCCTAACCCCTTAAGAGAATTATTAATTCAAAATTGTATCCCGTTCTTGATTTGTGTTCTGGAAAGTGAAGGAATTAAATGCAATTTTAAATTGTGTTGTATGGAAAGTAGGCGTGGTTGTGGTCCGATTTCACCCATTTTCACATTGTGGTCATAGAAATATGAGAAGAATGTCATGTTTGAGATATGGGATTTCACCAAAAAGGGGCGGTGCTACGCCCATCATCCAATTTTCTTACTGGCTCTTATAACCTCTCGTAATCTCGGAGGTAAAATTTAATTTCTCTGGCGTAATTATTTACTGATTTATTACGATTTTAGTAGCTTCAAACAGTACCGTTATATAGGGATAGAGACGGAGATAGGAGTTCTCATAATATTTGGGCTTAGCGGGCCCTCGGCCACTTTCTCAAAACTTTTTACTCAAAGGTTCCCCTTGCTATTGCGATCCCTTGTGCCGATATACAGTTTTATATCTTAATTGAGTGCTTAATATGGCACTTTATTAGTTTTTGGTTAATGGCGATTTGTAGCCGTGGCAGTGGTCCGATTACGCCCATCTACGAACTTCTTTTTCTGGTAATAATATACCATAATAGCAAAAATGGATAAAGTCGGGTCCATACTACCTCCTCTACCATATAACAGATCTAAGGATTTGTAACTCCCGGTTGACGTTAAACCACATATATTAGCCAATTACATGAACATATAATAATGGGTTGTCAAAAAAGTCTTGCGGTATTTTTATTGAATCAATTCGTGTGGCACCCATACATCGAGCTTCTTAGTGACTCCAAGCTTATTCAAATGGTTTATAACGGTTTAGTGACTACTATGCCGGTCTCTTTCGACCAATTCAGCGATTTTATCGTAATTTTCGACGAGAGGCCTTACGGAGCGTGGCGCATCTTCGACCACCTCTACACCAGAACGAAAACGTTGAAACCATCGTTGTGCGGTGGAAATGGAAACTGTATCGGGTCCATAAACTGCACAAATTTTATTGGCGGCTTGAGATGCATTTTTGTCTTTATCGTAGAAGTACTGTAAAATATGCCGTGTTTTTTCTTTATTTTGTCCCATGTTTGCGACGCTATAACTCACGAACGACTTAAAAGAAACGACAACCAATCAAACACGTGTTAGCGCGTGAAATTAGCTTTCCAAAAAGGTATAGCACGACCCGATGCGACAAATAAAACTAGAACTACGCGCTTTCAGCGCCAACTAGCGAAAATACCGCAAGACTTTTTTGACAAAATAATATTATATGGCATTTTAACTTTTTCATAAACATATTGCGATTTAGCGCTGAATATAAATGAAATCGGTCTGGAGCGTGGTCTGATATATTAAATTTATTATCTTTGGTTGAGTGTATATCAGATTGTCAAATGCACATTTCTTTCAAACCACCGAAGTCAACTCAACCGAACTTGTGCAAATGCGTAAAATCAAATTATGATCACGCCACTCTCATATCATGATTTTGTTCAAAACTGCTAAAAGGAAAATAACTCATTGAATAAATGCGCCACAAACATCAAAATCAAGATGGTAAGGAAAGGCTTTGTAGCTTCTGGTCTAAAAATTGGACAATGGATGTGGCATCACTCATGATTCACCTAAGCCTAGCCATTCCTTACTTATTTCGAAAGAACTTGTTAAATATCGACTTTAAATAACATTTGTCCCTGCACAACCTCATAAATCGCCCGTTGACTAAATCATGCCAATTTGGAGTTCACATTAAATTTCAATTGCAATTTTGATGCAAATGCACGTGCTGCTCTCTGCTGAGTTTTGTGCGTATTTTCATTGTCGTAAGAGCTTTTATACGGTTTAGCTGACATTTAAGTGCAATCGAGGGCACTAAAAATTGCAGTCACGCGTGCCATTAATGGTAAAACCAAAAACACGCATTGCAGTTGATGACTGATGAAATCATGATCCGCAGTATGTTTTGCTCTAGGCCGACAAAATATCGCGGAGTGATTCAAAGTATCAAATGAGCTACTAACAGCGAACATTCGAGTGTTTGTTGAATTGGAAATCGTTAAAAGCACAATTTGATTATAAGAGAAATTCGAAAAATTCCATATTTGCTTTTAACGAAGTATTAAACAAGACTTGTAGGGATAGCGACTTTGTCAAGCTTTGGACAGGTATTCGGAAAGATCGTCGTCGTTTTCTGACAATTTTCAAAACGAAAAGAATCTATAACTATAATAAATAAGATGAAACTTTCAGCCTGACTTTCTGAATTTAATATTTAAAAGCTTCTTGATTTATCTCTTTGAGAGGACACTAGCAACTTTAATCAACTTTTAAGTAATTACGACAATGCACGTCCCGTACATACATAATTATGCATTTCTAAAAGAAACTTTTTTGTTAAGTATATCTATTACTTTACTTTATATTGCTTAATTTACTGTTCTTATTTTTTAAATCGTTAAACGCAAGTATTTGTTGAGCTTAAATTTCACTTTATTTTCACTTGAGCTTCACGTAAATATTTTCAATTATATTAAAATAGTGTGGTTTCAGACGAACTCTGCACAAACTGAGCAGCTGCAACGTGGATGCTGGCGCCTGGAACCACTAATGTCATTGCTTAAATGGAATGTTTCGCCACGTGCCTGAGGTGCTTTTCGTCACGCGGACAAATGCCCGTTGCACGTGTCATATCCCACACCTGCACATTTAGCCTTAAATGCGATTCACCTCCATAAACGAGCACAATGCCCCGGCAAGTGGGTGGATATAATTGACGTGGAAATAATTAAAAGCTATTGTATAGAACATTAGAACAAGAGAGAGTACGAACACGCCAGTAGCCATATTTCAACATTATAAAATTGCTAAATTTCGGCATTACAATGATTACTTTTGTTCTAAAAACTGAGATAAACAACCAACACAGTTTCTCCTCGAGAAATTTTCATTTATTTTTGATTGTATTGATTACCTATAGTCCTTCGAGATCGAAGAGTTTTTATATATTATTTAAGCTAATGAGATTTATGAGAACAAATAGTCTCAAAATTTCAAAAGTTTAGGTTATTGAACTCGTTTATTAATAATATCGAAACTCAAAATTACTTAAATTTTGACATTTTCAAGCGTTTCCAACCCGTTTAAGTAAATTAGAGGCTTCCGGGGAATGACCATTCACTGGTCACAAGAGCCTGATGATATTTATTAGGGAGCTGAAGTTAATTAATTTTCGTTTTGCTGAAGTTTTTTATCGTTACTGTATCTGTGGACTTCTTGAACAGAGTCCACGTATTTTGAAGTTAGATCTTGACAAATAAATTTCACAGCAGTGACCCGATATTTGACAATGCATAAAACACAGCACCACTGCTACACAGTGGATATCAATTGACATACATCCGAATGACTGCTCCTAAAGCATCGAATTTACAGTTGAAAAATATGCATTATTCAAATGACTTATTCATAAGGTATATATTTTCTGAATTTAACTTATTCTACGTGTCATTGAAAAATCATAAAAATATTAACTATAGTACATATATCTAGCTTTTATAAGATTTCATACAACATATGTTTCAGGGCTTTCCAACCCAAATATCTTCAATTAATTCCCAACGCTTCGGGCCCCTTTACATAGTTAATTGACACTGTCATTCGCAATGAGCATCGAAATCAGATTCACATTCATATTTGTCTATTATCGTCTGTTTCGTGTCTTACAAACGTGATAGTCAATGTTCTGAAGGGATTATGAACTCTCCATGGAGTGCACAAATAACTCTCTGCGGCCGGCAAACACTCAAAGCGCACTAGTGTAATCGGATGTAACCTTTTACCATATGCAAATTTTTGGTGCTTTACTCAACGCTTCACCCATTTCCACAACTCTTTCTGACTTCTTCTGACTCCTTCTACTCTAAGTTCGCTGTGTGGCAGGTACTCGTGTGCGGTTGCAGTATGTTTTGCAGTTGTTGTCAAACTGTAAATAATTTGTGTGTGTCGGTGTTGTTGGTATTTTGGCTTAAGCGTATAATGAGATTAAATTTGAATAAAAAGTTGTCGTTTACATGCTCGTACGCCCGACCCTAAGTATGGTCGGTGGAGTGCATGTCTGACGAAGGGCTTTTGGCCCACATAGGCTGCTTGGTAACAAGTGGGTGGTTGAGCGGTTGGTTGTGTGTGCGAAGCCAGCAGTAAGAGTTTCCTTTCTACTTTGGGGCCGGAGCAAGAGTCGCACTAAATAGTATGTAGGTTAAAAGCACCTTTTGTTCGACTGTAATGGGTTTAATCGTGACAAGCGAGAGTCGCGCTGAGGGCGTGTAAATTCGCGCGGTTTGAGTACATTTTATTTACATTTGTTATTGTTGGTTTTCCTATGTCCGGTACTCGTATTACAATTGCTTTCCGCTTTTGACATGGGCTTGTTAGCTCATTGTTGGAGTTGTTGTTGTCTTCGTATAACCCTTTTAAAAATTATTTAAACTCGTAGGTTTCTTTGTCCTTCCGCTCAAGTAAAGCGCTTTTCATGCTGTTCAGTATAAATGCTTTAATTAATTATATTCGTGCCATTTTCTCTTTTTGTGTTTTTGTTGACTTTAGCGATTAATGCAGTTTAACGAGAGGTAGAGGTATGGTTTCGAAAACGAGTTCAACTTTCATATATTCGGAGATTGCCAATTTGTATTTGAAACAGTGAAAATTTTAAAATCTTTTTCAGAAGATGTTTTTTTAAAGGTATGGTTTCAAGTATTTAGCGTTATTTCATTCGTGAGAGACGAAAAAGTTTAAAGCGCTAAGGTCCGTAGTAACTATTTGCGGGGACGAAAGTTCACTCTTATTTACCTCTGCGCATAGTCCTCCAATTGCAATAAGTGTTCTTCAGTATGTTGGCTAGAGGAAGTACCCAGTGGTTTTTAAGGCTTTCGACTAAAATGGGAAGTGAACTCCATGAAACATTACAATCAACCTACTGTGCCCAAAAAATAAGGTTTGAATTTAAATTGTGCGCGTAGAAGGATTTAGAGAATTATTTTTTTTTAGGTTGGTAATACTGTTAGTCATATTTATGTCAAATTTCATGTCAAAATATTCATTAGTGTATGAGATACCTGTCGTTTTGTGAGCTGCTAAAAGGGAGTTTTTCGTTTTTTGCGATGTCGAAATTTGTTGAGCAAAGAATTTGCATTAAATTTTGTTTACGGAATCAATTTTCTGCTGCGGATACGTTGAGGATGGTGCGGAAAGCCTTTGGTGATAAGGCTATGTCTAAAAAAAATGTTTGCAAGTGGTGTAGTGAGTTCCAAGCCAGCCGTGAACGTGTCGAAGAGCCTCCAGGGCGACCATCAACCTCAACCGACGAAGCTCACTTTCAAGAAATCAAAGATTTGGGGTTGAAAAACCGTCGATTAGCAATTAGAGACCTTGCTGATGAGGTTGGCATATCAAAAGGCTCAGCTAATACCATTTTGAAGGATGATTTGGGCCTCAAGCGCGTCAAATCTCGACTGGTACCGAAAACATTGAATTTTTTGGAAGAAAAAGGCGTTGCGTTGAAGTGTGTGAAACGATGCTTTCCGACTACCAGGGTGTCATGAGATGCATTATAACTGGCGATGAGACTTGGATCTATGCTTACGACCCCGAAACAACCGATCAATCGAGCGAATATCGATTCAAAAGAGAGCCGAGACCAAAAAAATCGCGCTAAAGTCGCTCAAAATCATGGTCATGTTGACTGTTTTCTTCGATTATTGTTGTGTTGTATTATGAATTTCTTCCAAGCGGTCAAGCAGTCAACAAGGAATATTATTTGAACGTTATGCGTCGTTTGCGTAACGCTATCCGCCTAAAAAGGCTGGAATTGTGGGAAGACAATTCTTGGTTTTTACACCACGATAATGCACCATCCCATACTTCCCTCGTAATTCGTGATCATTTCGCCAAAAACTCAAGATATACTCGTATCGTTCCGCAACCACCGTATTCACCTGATCTGGCGCCGTGCGACTTCTGGCTGTTCACCAAGCTCAAAAGACCACTCCGAAGACACCGTTTTTATACGATAGAGGAGATTCAAACCGCAGCGAAGACGGAACTGAAGGCCATACCGGAAAGTAACTACAACCAGTGTTTCGAAGATTGGAAAATCCGTTGGCATAAGTGCATTGCATCGGGAAGGGATTACTTTGAAGGGAATGAAATTGATTTGGAAGAATAAATAAAGAACTTTCAAAATAAATACAATGTCCTCATTTTTTGGGCACAGTAGTATATATTAGTTGAGAAAAAATTTAGAGATAACTCTAAAAGAGAGGAAGTATCTTTCGAATATTTGGCAACATATTCTCTCCGTAAGGGATTCAAGAAAAATAGCTTTACGGGGTTACATGAGTTTTAAGGTTTCTAAAAATGTTTTTTGCTCTTTATTTATTTATTTTGTTTTTATACGTAGAATATTTTTCCACAGTTTTAATGCAATAATATAATAATATATAATAATAATCAAGATTTGGTGGTATAAACAGGCACCAAATACGCTCTAAAATTTAATGAGAAAATTTGTTTTCCAATTTAATAAACAGAAAAAACGATACTATATTCAAATGTCATTTATAAAACATCGTCTGATGTTTGACTCTATTCTTTCCGTGTGAATTCCGTTCTGTGCAACAAAGGATAAGTAATTAGTAAATGCTTTCAAGATGTTTCTTCCAATCCATAACTTGTTAATAAAATATAGGTATGAGCACCTCGGCTCATCTAATATTGTTAAAAATAAAGTTAATATGTCTCAGTTATAAAATTTAAACTGAAATTATTATTATCGTTTTCCAAGCTTGTTTCAACTATTTGCAGTGTTTTGCTGTGTCACCAATTAGACTTAGCGCTTCTTGCTCGCCAACGGCTTATCGTCAATAGTCGCATATTGTCCCGCTCGACACAATTGGTTACCGATCATGCTGTTTTTTCAGTTCCGATCAGTGCAATACATATGAAACTAAGTATTTGTAACAATTGAATGTTGGAATGTTTCCAAAAGCACTTGTAACTACAACAGTTACCGAACGTTCCGAAATCAAAAAGAAGGACTCTGTTACTGCCGCTAATGATGTCACCAATGGAGCTTTGTGTACGGCTCAAAATCAATCCTTGTTCCTCAGCATTTTAGTATTTCTTTTGTATATTCTATCAACTTATACAGCCATATTTTATTGGACTTGATAGAGTACAAAACAAAAAAAAAAAACAGAAGTTTTTTTGCTATCACTTAAATAAATCATGACGTAGCCTTTTAAGCTGCCGGACCACTGCAATATAACTATTTCAAGCAGAGATCACACAAGTATGTGTGAGGAAATCCGTGGAACTATCTACTAATCATCAGCAGGTAACTCCAGACTTAACATCTACGTGGAAAGTAACAAGTCTTCGATTAGAGGCCAGAAGTGCCTTGGGAAGCAAGGTAATAGTGGACTATTATTGGGTGCCAGGTCACAAAGGCATCAACAAGCGATGAGATAACGGACGAAATTGCCAAGAGTGGTGTACGGCAATCACACGAAAACGTGATCAACATTGGAAAACCCATGTATTGTCTTTACAAGGATCTGAATAGGAGCATGGGAAGAAATATCAAAACGGGATGGAACGATCTATCTGGGTGCAAAACTGCAAACATTATTGAAATACTCACTGGTCACAGTCTGGGGCGGCACATGCCGGCAGAATCGAGCTGACAGATCGAGAAAAAAGCAGGAAATGTTAAGAGTAAGGCACCAGGGAAACAGTGGAACATCTCTTGTGGAGTTTACTCGCACAATCTTGACCAAACATCTTGGAAAGTAACTATAGGGCCTTAAGAATTCAATTCTATAACTATTTGTGAAATTAGAAGATTTCATTTCAGAAGTTCTCAATTCAGAAAATTAACTAAAAGAATGAACCGGAAGACATATATGTTCGTAAAATAAATATTTACGGTTAGTAATATTAAATACAAATTTCAAAAAATAATGAGAAATCCTTTCATAACACACTTCTTCTACACACTGTTGTACTTAAATAGACAAAGTATACTCAATGTACCTCTTTACTTATCAGATTACACTTTGCACTTTAACACTCCGTGAAGCTCTGAGAAGCTTTTATTCGTTTAGTCATTTTACATGCATAAAATTACGGATATTAATGTTGACAGTGGATTTTAGCATTTAAATGAAATTTAATGAACTTCAAACACTCAAAGTGAAAATTAATGGGGTAAGCATAGACGAAGCAACCACTATGGCAGCAATGTATGTATGTACATATGTACTATGTATATTTGGAAGATGATATACGAGATGATGGGCGACATACTGTACATTTACAGTTTTGCATATTTATTTTAATATTCGATATTTTAATATAATTGTTACATACACTTTTTCCTTAAAGGAGCGATTTCAAAAGAGATTTATAACTTTCAAAAGAATTCTTTCCAAAACTCTGTGAATTTATTAAAATTTTGCAGGACAGTTATTTTCACTTATTAGCAAATTTTTATTTTAAAACAAAAATGAAAAGGCTAAGCTCGGAGGTAAGCGAACACAAGTCACCGTTATTAGAAAAACACGTTCCCTCAATTTTAAATAAAATAACTCACCTATGTATTTTTTTATATAATCTTACTTTTATGTACATATGTATATGGTGGCTGAGAGAAGTATTGACCCGATTCTACCCATTTGTAGTACACAGACATACTATTAATAGAAAAGATTCTTTCCGAAATACCATAATATATCTCACAGATTTGCCAGTATTTTCGTTAGGTTCGTTGCGGGAACTGGTGTCCACATATGTACATAGGTACTTGATGACTTCAATAGTTTTGGTCCGCAAATTGGCATTCAGCCAAATGAATGAATGGAAAGTCGGCGTGGTTGTAGTCCGATTTCGGATGTTTTCGCACTACAATCGAGTAATTCGTGAGAAATGGCTTTTGACCGAAATCTGGCTGGTGCCCGTCATCCATTTTTGACCCCAGCTAATAAAAAGTCCCTTATATTATTCCAGGTGTAAAATTCAACTCTATGGGAAGATCGCGGACTTATCTCACAACTTCATCCATTTTTACAGCGTAAATATCGTTTCTTAAGGAACTTTCCTTAAGTGAATTTTGTTATTATAGCATTAGTGGTATAGGAGATATGTACAGTAAACATTAGACAGCGGAGCCACGCCTATGTTTTAAAACTTTTAGCACACATGTGCCTCTTTTTGCAGCGATTGTTTTTTTTCGTTATTTAGTGTTATATGGTGGATGCATCCGAATTTCCCAGTCAAACTCTCCCAAATTTTGTCGAGTCATCAAAGATTTGTGTGGTCTAGCGTTGTCCTGATGGAAGACGATCAGTTCTAGCTGTTTTTTTCGATTGCCTGCTTCAATATAATCAGTTGTAGACAGTAAAATGTAGAATCAATCGGTCGACCAGGCTATAGCAGCTCAGAGTGGATGATTACTTCCCAATCTCACCAAACACACAGCATAATCTTTCGAGACTTCAATCCTGGCTCTGCGACCATTTGTTGAGCTGCACCACGCTTGGACCATTATCTTTTTCGCACATTATTGCCACATTTTAATCCACTTTTTGCCTCCTGTTACCATCACATCTATTTGATTTCATTTCGTTTCAGCAAAGAAGCGCAGATGTTAATTCGGTCCATAAAATTTTTCACAGACAATTCATGTGGTACCCAAACATCGAGCTTCTTTTTGTAGCCTTTGGTTCAAAACCGTTGCATGATGAATGTTAAGTTCAGGCGATGTCAAGGCTGCTTATGTGACGGTCGTGGTCAAACTTTTCCATAATTTTTTCGAATTTTTCAACGATGGGTCGACCAAAGCGAGGGGCATCTTTCACATCGAAATTTCCAGAACGGAAGAGAGCGAACCATTTTTGTGCTACACGAACTGATACAGCAACGTCTTCGTAAACTTCACAAATTTCATTGGTGGCTTGCGTTTTATAAAAAAAAAATCAAAATATAGCGAATTTCTTCATTATTTTCACTCATTTTTGAACAGCTGTAACTTTTTTCAACTTCCCCGAATTTAGTTTTTGTATTTGGTTAAATGAAGCTTAAAATCTCACCTTTCCAACACAATATGACTGTACGAAAATACCGCGGTGAAGGCGGTTAGCTGGAAATTAGGGTTTTAGTTTTTTGTATGAGTGTTAGGTGTTTGCGTTGTGGGTATTTTATGTGTTAGTGGGGTCCAACCTCACCTTCTTTGCTGGCCACCAGTCCGGAGCAGTATGGAAGCTCAACTGGTAGTAGTTTCGGCTACGAAGTCTGACCGGAGGCTTAATTCTGGTACCACGGGGAGCAGGAGCCCTTGGAGGTAACTCCAACCTACTCATGCGGACTGGCCCCTCGGGGAGTATCGTGGTGGTTGTGGTTGAAACCCAAATCGCGGGAAGAGCTGACTTTGTCAGTTGAATGTGGAGTTGCATTGCAACCGGGTGCCGGACCCAAAGCATGGCAGAGGTTTTAGATGGGCCTCGAACCCTACCAAGGTGGTTAGTGTGTCCATTCCACACTGCCAATTGGTACTGAAAATGCTTAGCATTCTCAGGGCGCTGATCAACGCATTGATTTGATCCGCTGTGCTTTTGAGCGCCGTGGAGTAAGGTTGTCGTCAGCAGGTACCCACGTAAAACACACCGGACGTTGTACGAAAATACCTTTTCAATTACCCAATACGAGTATATGCTATAAATACAGCTAAATGTAGTTTTTTCGATTTTCTATACTTCATATTTTCTGCACTAAACTGTAATAAATATAAGTAATATTATAAGTATATCTAGTTTTGGATAGATATCTTTCATATTTTGCATGGTTTAAAGCCCACCGGAGAATATGTTGTAACTGGTATATAGTTCGTAGCATTTAATGCTTTGGACATATTTGCTTCGTGAGATATCTACTTTTGGTAGTTTTCAACAGAACAGTCATATGAAAGTGGTAATGTGATCCGTTTAAGTGTTTTCAAACTGTCGGAGAATTTAGCGAAAATATATGTTCTATGACATTGAAACATCCTTGATCTATATGAAGGTCTATTGAGCCGTACCTAGGAATTATTGGCATCACTATAGACATAATTTGATACCCGCGATTTCTTCCGCCTTAGATCGGTCCTGAAACCCAACTGAACCTACTGATGGAATATTCTATAAACACCGCACACTTTTTTAATATGAAATCATTCGTTTTCATTGGGGGCGTTTTTTTACGTGCTGGGTCCCAAACCAAGCGCAATTCTGGCCACTCACAAGTAAAAGGCAATCAGAGAGCTTTCCTCACTTGCGTCAACTTCTACACATGACTCCATCCTCCTATTAAATATACAGTTTTTTAATGGAACTGAACCAAAAGAATGAGACAACTATTGTAATTTGAATAAAATTGTCAACGCTTTGTAAACAAATGACAATAAAAGTCCCTCGAAAATGCCGATACATTTTACTAACATCCTAGTTGAGCAAATCACAAAAGAATCCCATATTGGTCACATTTCCAGAAGAGGAATATGCACGACGCGCACAGGTGGCCAGCTAAGCGTGAATAATGAGATCGCAGCGCCACAATGTGCACAATTACAACGAAATACAAAACAAAGCAAACAAAAAAGAGAAATAATAAACAAGAACACAACAAAAAGAAACAATAATAGTAAATATAGTAAACAAGCATAAAAAAGTAACAATAAAAGCATTGAAAGGGGTGACCAAACGAGCCACAACACCGAGCACATGTGAGCACCACATGCAGTGCGGCTTCAGAGCGGGGTCAGGTCAGCGAATGCTTAATTGTGCATCGTTATTCACTCCCCTTGCCACTATTTTGAATAATTTTGATAGCAGAGATCTTGATAAAATTGAAAATGACCAGCATTAGCATTAGAATTGGGCAAGGTGCGGAGTACCTTAGAGTACTGCCTTTAGTTTTGAGCCAGATGAAAAGTGAAATAGGAGAGAAAAAGCGTGGGAAGATTTTAGTCTTCTGCAATGTTCACTTTGCCTAAAGTGTCATCACCGAAGAGCGTGTAATTGCATTTAAAGACCAGTTGAAACTGCGGGAGACGGTTTGATGACTGCTGCACTGAAATTCTCTGGCGCCACGAGGTTGTAGCTCAATATAATTCAGAAGTTTCGGTGACTAAGTTTCTCATCATTTATGGTGGACCAATTAAGTTGTAAATATTCTTCAACGCATTAGATTATCTCTCATCAGAATCAACCACGGAAGATGCAGTCAAGGATTAAGTAATTTCAGCAATGATTGGACTGCGAATGTATTGAATTTGACGAATAGAAAATAGCACATTAGAAAACTAGATCAGGACGACATCTCTCACAATGTAGATTTCTTTCTGCCCCAAAGACCAAAAACTCTACCGCTTTCTTTCAAATTTGCCTTCCAATTTTGAACGCCCGGAATTATGCTTTACTCTCTTTCAAATTATTGAGATTTATGTAACATATTTATGCAGGTGCAATACTCAGTGGTTTTATTGCAACCACTTTTCATTTGATAATTGGAATGTGGTAGTATTCGTTAGTATAAAGGTGTATTTTTACCCACCCGAGCATTAATTAATTTTTACGAGTTTTGTTTACGTTTCCTATTTAAATTCAGTTTTATATGCTTTCCACATAATAATTCATTTAACTTCATTTCGATTGCTTTCATTGTCATTTCGTTAACGACACAGCAACAAGAAAGCATAAATAAACGATTATTATGGGACAGGTCCTTTGCTATTTACTATATTATTTGAAGTTTATGATCCATAAACTCAATTAAACTCGGTTAAATGCGTGAAATTTGCGTAAAACAAACAGAAAGTAATATGCATTCAAATTATGTACTTGACAAGCACATATTTTTTTAGTTGCTTATGAATGTTTCCTTTCTCCATCTCACATTTTCAATTTGGGGTTTTAGAGTGGAAATTGGTGCACAAATTCGGTGAGAGAATGGAAGTATGCTGCCAGCTGTGTATATAAATAAACGCCTTCTGGTTGTATATTTAACAACGTATTTGGCCCTTCTTCTTCTTAATTGGCGTAGACACCGCTTACGCGATTATAGCTGAGTTAACAACCGCGCGCCAGTCGTTTCTTCTTTTCGCTACGTGACGTCAATTGGAGATTCCAAGCGTAGCCAGGTCCTTCTCCACCTGGTCCTTCCAACGGAGTGGAGGTCTTCCTCTTCCTCTGCTTCCCCCGGCGGGTATTGCGCCGATGATATCAATATCATCGGCAATCGCCAGCAGCTGTACACACTTATAGAAGATGGTACTTTCTCTATTTAGTTCTGCGGCTCGAATTATTTTCCCCAGCAGCAGGTTGAAGAACTCGCACAATAGGCAGTCGCCTTGTCTGAAACCTCGTTTGGTATCGAGCAGGTCGGAGAGGTCCTTCCCGATACTGATGGATCTTTTAGTGTTGCTCAACGTCAGCTTACACAGCCGTATTAGTTTTGCGGGGATACCAAATTCAGACATCGCGGCATAAAGGCAGCTCCTTTTCGTGCTGTCGAAAGCAGCTTTGAAATCGACGAATAGGTGGTGCGTGTCGATTCTCCTTTCACGGGTCGTTTCCAAGATTTGGCGCATCGTGAATATTTGGTCGGTTGTTGATTTGCCAGGTCTAAAGCCATACTAATAAGGTCCAATCAGTTTGTTGACGGTGGGCCTTGATACTTCACGCAATACACTCGATAGAACCGTATACGTGATGTTGAGGAGGCTTATCCCACGGTAGTTGGCGCAGATTGTGGGGCCTCCTTTTTTATGGATTGGGCATAGCACACTTAAATTCCAATCGTTGGGCATGCTTTCATCCGACCATACTTTACAGAGAAGCTAATTCATGCTCCTTATCAGCTCTTCGCCGCCTTGTTTAAATAGCTCGGCCGGCAATCCGTCGGCCCCCGCCGCATTGTTGTTCTTCAGGCGGGTAATTGCTATTCGAACTTCTTCATGGTCGGGCAATGGAATCGTCATCGATTGGGGAATTGTGTTCGCCTTCTCCTGGCGTTGTACGTTGGAAGAAGTGTTCCCTCCATAATTTAAGTATGCTTTGGGCATCGGTGACTAGATCACCTTTGTGGGTGTATGAGTATGCTCCGGTCTTGAAACCTTCAGTTAGCCGTCGTATCTTTTCGTAGAATTTTTGAGCATTACCCTTGTCTCGGCCAGCTGCCATAGTCGTTATCAAAAGGGGGGTCTCTCATCCGAGGCTGTTTTTATTGGGGGTGTTTTTTTACGTAGCGGGTCCCAAACCCAGCGCACAACCCTGAGTAGGGGATATTTCGCCATCTCACTTTAGCTCGCCTTCAAACGAATGTTCTTAGGCTACCCAGAGGACACTTGGTCAAGCACCGGAAATCGTGAGTTGCTTGAGTCATATGTAAAATAATCGTGCCTGGCCACTCCCAAGTGAATGGCGATCAGGGAACTTTCCTCACTTGCTTAAACTTTTAAACATGACTTTGAGAAATGTGGAACCTAATCACGAAATATGTTTTGTTTTATTACGTTTGCTTTTTAAAAACGCAAGAATTTCAAGATATTCCTTTTTAGTTGACGATGGCTATCATTATTCCGGCTACTAACATTTTATCGAAATTTTATCTCAAATTACTTTTTATAGGATCCAACGATTATTAGAAGGAGTTTTGAAATAAAGAAATATCTTTACCATAGACCAATATATTGATCCAGAGCTAACGGGTACTGAAAATGACGAAAGTTTTTTTTTCATTCTGTCAGGTATGAACTTGATTTTGTGTTTATATAATGGGCGGTATTTTGAAGGGGATATGAGAGGAAGGGGTTTACTAAATGCCATATGAATGACATGAGTACAGATGAGGGTGAATGTTTCGAACGTTAATAAGTGCCGTTAAGGACGAAAGCATTAAAAACCCACAAAAAAGTTCGAGTAACCGTAAAATAAAGGGAATGTGTTAGAAATATTTCTCATGAAAATTTTTTCTTCATATCGGGTTGTAACTTAAAATAATATTCAATAACTATCTTGAAAAAGAATAATAGAATTTGATTCAACATTTATTGCAATCGCCTGATTTGGGCTCCTGGCTAGTTGTTCTCAAACTTTTGTCCGAGTGTAGCTCTGTTAAAACCTTCTGTACACTTAGCAGAATAACATAACATTGGAGTATATGTAGACAAGGCTATGACAGAGAAGCAGTAAATTCACAAAAAAATGTTCGGTCAGCTGTTGCCAGATTTTAGTTGTGATGTTAGTAAGTATGGACTAATATATCTAACTTGGAGCAACACTTCTAATTTTATTTGTATTTAAGAAGAACTCTGCAATCCGATTAAATTCGAGTCTAATTAAGTGAATACCATAAAATTAGATTCGTTTGTTCGGGCAGATTGTAAAAATTAGAAACCAAATGTGAGCACAATAGGAGGTCAAACAACAATAATCACTACGAGCGTATGGAGCTCAGATTGGTTTCAAAAATCTGCTAAGAAGCTGATACCGCGAATGATGTTATTAAATTTCTGTCAAAAGGTCAGATTACTTATCCGTATGTTATACGGATGTAAATCAAATTACCATATAGCAGGCAAAATGAAAATTGCATATCTTTCAAAGAAACCCCTCTTTTTGGCAAACTTCGATTCTATTACCCAACTTAGTTTCCTTCGAGAACGATATTTTCGTTATAGCGATCTTCTAACTTTTTGTTTCCATATGACGTTTAATTTTTTTCCAGCAATTATCACTAAATCACTAAACTTTCTTTTCTTCAAATGAAATTTTTTACCGAATTTCTATGACAGATATTTATGTACACACAAACATATAGAAATGTACTCTTTTCGGTATATTTCAATAATTGGTTGTGATCAATGTGTCTAACTACATGAAAAAAATGGTTGAAACAAAAGAAAACCAAAATCTCGAAATGAGCCCAACCAGCATTTGATACATAAAACGAGAAACTAAATTCGTTTAAATTTACATTAGATGCGCGCTGGGTGTTCTGCGCCGGTTCTCGAACATAACTGAAGAATCCGTGCATAACATACTCGTAATCACAACGATCGAGTGGCGCGACTAGCACATACTTAGTACGCATGCTGCATATACCAGAATATGCTTGTAAATGTGCCTTAATGTCATTAGGACCGTTTAAAAGAAATCAAACCCCATCGACTAATTCAATCTGCGTTTCCATTTTACTTTTGCTGTTTGCATGAATGTGTTCTAGAATTCATGAGTTTTTAAGATGCGTGTGATGTTTGACAGACGTTGAAAAATGATTGCAACCGAGACGAAAGCTATAAACACAACATAAAAATGGGCAATCACACCAACTGATGAATATTTATTTCTTGGATAAGATACGAGTATTTAACGGATCTCTAATCATTTGTGATATGTGTGTTTGTTATCATATATGTATGTACATATGTATGTCGGGAAAGTGGGAGCCGAAAACAAGTAGGAGAAAATTAGTAATTATTCGATATTGATCGTCATTGATAATGGAAATCGAAACAAAATGATTTTTAACCCAAAAGCAGATAAGGAGAAAAAGACATTTGTAACAAAAAGTAGAAAGTAAATTGCGTTAATAAGCTTTTAGATAATATATTTTAACTTATTAATTTATTTAGATTTAGGGACCCACATTCTTCTTCTTTTTGACATATTTTTTATTTTGCAGCATCTGAAATTGAGAAAAATATCGAAGTAAGCTCAGTCGTTTTTAATATAAAATCTAACCCTAATTCCCATCAAAACACCTTCACCGCTTAAACAGCTCACGCGTTAACATCTAAGCGTCCATCAGTCCAACTAATACCCATACCAGCTAAACTCTTAGGTAATCCAATTATATGCACCCAGTCCTCTACCCTCGCCCCGAAAAAAAATACAAAAATGCATTCAGAGGCCAATGCCCTGTAAGCAGAAAGCTCAGACTCTGACAAAATCTGAAGTCTGGGTTATCCTCAACAAACCCATTGTCCCGAATGTACTCATAAGTCACTCGGCCGTCAGGACTATTGTCCCAACGTGACCCTATCATCTAGAAGCCTCCGAAAACGAAAACTTTTCGCAATTTGATCAAAATAACGACGAAGGTAATGTTGTCGAAGGAAAAGAAAATCAAAATAACTGCAATCTCGTGAAAGACGGTCCTGAGAGCTTGAAAACCCATACAAGCCAAACGCGTTGTCGTGCTAGTATGAAAAGGTTTATATGGAAAAAGAAAAAAACTTGAACGTAGATCAAAAATCTTTCTGAAGTATTCACCAGAATTAAAAAACCATTGAGGTACTGGTACTGCTAATATAACTTTTTCATATTTTATAACACGGTAATTGATAAAAAATTGTCGAAGAGTCTTACCTCTATGCAGTGCAAGTAATATTGATAAGCCTTTAAATGTCAATGAAATAAAGGTATGGAATGTTGTCAGTTGATTGTCAGTGATAAAATATTCTAATGTGAGTTTCTATTGGAAATATAAAGTTGGGTTTGAACCAAAAACTGAAACAGATTTGAAACCATCCGCTGAAATTTCCATTTTAATAACAATGAAAAATTATTACTTGGATCATGTTGAAGATGACTGATATTTTAAGATAAGGCCTATTATCAATTGCTTAGATAAAAAATATGGTATCAATTGTTTCCATGGACCAAGGACTGGTCTTTGACGAACAAATGTGTGCTGCGAAAGTTGCTCGTTTTATGAAACAATATCTTGTAAATAAGTCATATAAACGGCGTTTTAAACTATTTGTCATGTGCAGTGTCAAGGTTTATGCCCATAAATTTCAAATATTCACTGGGGAAACACATAAGCGTAAAAAAATTAAAAACTAGTGGAAAATATCTTTGAAGCAACAAGATTAGTAGATTGCTAGTTGACGGAAAAAAATTATATACAAAAAGTGTCCTATTTTTAACGAAGAACAAGTTGCTGACTTTGAAGGGGTTGAATTAGTAAGTGTTATCTAGAAAGACAACAAAGTTAACAAAGTTGTGGTATTCCTTTTATCATGTGTTGGGGCGGTGCCCATGTCTCAAATATGAATATTTGTCAAAACGGGGAAACATAATACATATATGTATATATATACATATGTATATTATAATCTTTGACAATTTGAAGACATGGGATGTTGATTTTTTCCCGCCTTGTCAATGCCGGCAGAGTTGCAGCGATCTGAAAATATCGAAGCACAGAATTTTTTGTCACAAATATTTAGGATTTTAATAAATGTTTTTGGCCTTTTCCCATCTGGTATCTCCGAGCAAAATCTGTAATTGGTAGAACTTCCATTTATTTTTTACAAATTCGAGAGATGTTTGAGTCCCTAAACCTCCTTTTGAGGGCCCAGGCAAAAGTGATTGACATATCGTATCAGCATGAAAAGCAGCAAATGGTATCTTCGTGTTCTTTTGTTCTCCTATTGATATGTATGTATGTACGTTATCAACTCCTGGCTAGTTTATGAATACTTGAATGGTGTAGGCAATCTAAGTTTAAGTCAATATACACTGGAGCCAGTGAAGGTTCTTGCCAATATTGGTCATGCTCCCGAAACCTGCAACAAGCGTGGCAGATCAAGCGTTGAAAACAGCGTTGAGAGAGAGTTTCCAAAGATGCTACTTCACTTGGAACATGCTTGAGTGTCAACGTTATGCTTAAACATAAGTTGGCCCCATGACCTATAAAAGTAGTTTAAGAGACTCTGTTATTCACATACTTCAATGTAGTGCAAAAAACCGAAGAGGAAATTTCAGGAAAGGCCGGAAACTAACAAAGTATGTTTCGCCAAAGGATCTGCGAACAGATGATGTTGGAAACGAAACTTTTGCATCGTTTTAATTCATTGAAATTAAGTTAGAGTTGAGAGAGAGAAGATAGCTTCCATATTAATTTTTTCAAATCGAAAGAAAAATTATGCATTTAAGTTTAAAGAAAGTTTCGTTTATGCTATTTGGACCTGATAAATATTTTAACGATTAACCCCTTTACCTAAGCTTTGGGTCGAATAAAAAATGTAGTATTTTGACGAATATGCTCTATTTAGTGTACTTTCGTTTTAGTCCTGCGGTTAAACTTTATCAACCATTTCAACAGCAAGTGGTTGTAATTTTGCGCGGTAACATTTCCCTGAGTAATTAATCGTTTTTTCAGCTGCGGCGCATTATTACCCATTACTTAGGTCATATTCGGCTCTCCGAATAGTGAGTCAATGCAGTTTAATGCGGGAGAAGCTTAACAAAAAGGGTTAATGCATTTACTCACAGGAAATTCGACGAAAAAGAGCATGAAAATTGTTAAGCTATAAAAATACTCTGAAAGGACGCCTTTAACTCTCGAAAGTGAACACCTGAACCATAATTAATATGCGCACACACGTGCCAACTACATTGTTATACAAATATACATACGTACATATTGAAATAAATAATATTTTTAAGTTGGTTTGAAAAGCATACTCAAAATTTTGCTTGTACGGCTCACACTAACGGATTATATTAATACCGCTTGCTTTCAGGAGCAAAAACTTTGTTTGGCAACTAAAGTACTGTTTAACTTGCAACCAAATTCAATTGTAGCAAGCGTTTGAAGGAGTTCGCTCGCACATTTATGAAGCGTGGCTCAACTGTTTGATCGAAACGAAATGTTATTTGTGCAAGCCAAACTGAAGAAGAAAGGAAAATCGTTTATACTTTAGAAGAATTCGTTTCTGAAAGAAGAAAATGTATGTGGCAGTTGAAAAAGGTGGCCAGACGTCGCAAACGTGACTTCGTAGCAATCCGTTTGCTTACGTCGAGTCGATGTTTCGCCGTAATGCTGCAATCCGTGGCAAATAACAGAAATCGGAATGCGTGCAGTTGGCACATACAAGTCACTCACATATAATTCCAAATTCGTTAGATTAAACGACCTTTTGTGGCGCATTTATTGAATTAAGTGCTATTAGTGGGTAGCAAATGCGCTTATTGACAGCTGTTGGGCATGCGCTGGTAAGTATTTTGCTGAGCAAATGTTAGAGGAATGGAACTCAGGAATCATAGATTCTACGCTTATATTCTGTCGTAGAAAATCAGAGGACTATTCGTCTTAATTCAATTAAGGATAAGCGAGCGCAAACATGTTTATAACTGCTTAAGCACTATTGCTGGTCACAGACTTTACATACAAACGAGCAAAGCAAAGAGATATTCAATGTTAATATAAGTACCTCAGATGTCAGATACATATACTAAAATAGTGCTCTATAAGACCTCAGCGGATTCTCAATAGAGCTGTTCTTATGTTTGGCGCGTTTCAACATTTATGAAAAACCTCGCATGGCGACCTTGCAATTTAACACTGAATCATTTATAAAATGAGTCTCTCGCTCCAAGACTGTTGCTCGCTGACAGTCACTCATCATATATGATGGGCAGCCACTGAAAATTTTGGTTCATGGTGGATCCTTACATTGAATATGTCGGAGTTGTTCCATTAAAGTTCATTTCATTTCCTAATGCATTAAGCGTTTTCTTACCAAAATTTTGCTTTTATGCTGTCCTGTTTTTGCATATCAACATTAGAGAATGAAATAAGGATGTTTGTTTTTGAAATAGGCTCCCTACTCAGGGTGAAAGGATTCGTAGAAGACGTTCTGAATACTTACTTAGACTCAGAGGAACAAATAGTGTTAAACCACAAGCTTTTTTTCATTATTATCGTAATTACAGTTTAAAAAGTTTATTGTATTGTATGTCCCAATTGTGAACAAAAACAATGTAACAGCTGATTTATAATAGGGTAATTTTTTTTTTGTTTTTTTTTTATCATTTAAAAAATGCAACATTTTTGCAGGGTGTAATGGAAAATGTGTACAAAGATGCCATATAAAGAGGCAACATTTTAATCGAGAAAAGCAAACGCTAATAATCAGCACGATGATTTTAACCAGAAACGATGACTGAAAATGAATTACAACAACATTAAGCACAGCTGACATTTTGGTAAGAGACACCAAACAGCGAAACAGTTTTGTGGTTTCCCGCACATCAAAAACTGTCACCGAACACACATACTCGCAGGCAGAGAAGCCGATACATAAAACCTAAATATGTTCATATTTGTATTTGAGCGTGTCGTTGGCTGGACGTACATATGAATGTAATTAATGGTTGCGGCCGTTGGCGGCATGTGCCAATGACAAATTTTATCAAACTCAGTCATAATTTGTTGCATATCAATTGTTGTTGTTGGGAAAGTTATTTGCTATTAAATCTCTCGCGTTCAGGTTGTGATGTAACCGCCGCAATCACTCATACACTGTTACAGCACAAAACGCACACACAGTTTCATATGTGTACATATGTATATACAAAAGTACTTAACATTCACTTATTTACACAAATACTTACAATCAATAGCAAAAATGGGCCTTTCGGCAGTTGCGCGGCTTCGGCGGTTTATCCACTTCGCTAGTGGCGAAAATACACTTCAAATATTATAAATTTAATCAATTCAATGTACCGTTAATATGGTGAAAATATCACATTATTTGTAGCATATCCGAAATACTGTAAATGTTTCGGTTTTTTAATATTTACTTACATAACTATATACTTATTTACATACATATATGTGGGAGCTAAAGCTCTTTGCAACGTCTCTGTCCACCAGCCGCCCAAAAGCTCCGTGGCGTTCGGCAACTTTAAAGTGTTAATTACAAAGTCGAAAAGGGCTTCACATGTATGTAGTCGTGGGCGTGTTGTTGTTACTGTTTGGGGCGTCATTTCAATTTGAAGGAGTTTGTAAAGTAATTTCATTCACAAAGTTTCAAGTCCTTTTGTAGCACATTCGAATAAATAGTTCTAAGCGACGATTCAGTTAAGGGGGGAGCCTGCTTTAGGGGCTTCAAAAAATCTATATTTTTAAGGATTTTTTTGGAAAGGAAAGAAATGTCTGATTGAAATGAAACTTTTAGGATTTATTCATATATGTTTGAAGAGTCTTCTCAAATTTTTTTATTATTATACATTAGATATTCTTCATGTTTGAAGAAATTTACGGAGGCGCCTCGAGTGTGCAATTTCTGTGTGGCGGGCAAGATGCAGGTCGCAATTTTCATATGAAACAAAAAAACAAAAGAAATTTTTAATTTTCAATAGTGTAATTCCTAGGTGAACTAAGAAAATTCAACAAACAGTGAAAAATTCAATAATTTTTCGCAGACTAAAAAAAAAATACATTTAAAAAACAAAAAAAAAATACTTTAAATCGTTTAAAAACCGGATTAATGTTAACTTTCTTAAGGTATTTTAGGTTCACCTAGAAGAGAATTTAATTCCAAATACAACGCATTTTGATTCGTTTCGATAGAACGTTTACTTTTTTTCCTATTTTGCCCGCCAATTCAGTAAAATCTTAAAAATGAAAAACCGAGAAATCGCCCGTCAAAGTTTTCGCTTTCTGCTCAATCGCTCAGATATCTGCTATACGCTCGGTCACTATTTTCCTTCTAGCTTCGAAGATATTTCGAATTTCCATCTATAATTTTGGGGATATATTCTCAGACAGTTTTTTTTTAAGGAGATTTAAGCAAAAAAAATCGATTTTTTGAAGCCTCTAAAGCAGGCTCCCCCCTTAATGTTATTATTTTCTCATTTTTGTACATACAGCAGGTCCGACTTCTTCACATGGTTCGTTTTGGTGGCAATTTTTTAACTATAATCAATAAACTTTTCAATACTGGACGGCTCCACGCAAGATTCGTGTCCATGCAGGTGTTGCAATAGAGCGTTAATTAATTCCTTCGTTTTCTGAGATTAGATCATTTCACAAGAGAGAACTGTCCCGTATAATACATTTTACTGCAGTTATTTTCTTATAAGTCTGAAAACAATAAGGATCAAAGATCTCACTGTTGTACCAGAGAGTATCTGAAAACTCCAAACTGTGCTCATGTTCAATTAGATGATATAACGGTCCAACATCATAGAATACGTGCCGAAAAAAGATGGAATCTAGATTTATGGGATACTTAGAAGCGAAAGTCTCAAGAGAAGGGTATCAAAAATGGATCGCAGAAAACAGAAAACAGAAATACACATCATCTTCTATAACGTGTAATCCGAGAACTTAACGGAGTTAATTAAAAAAAAAATAACTAATTGTCCGTTAGCTTTGCTGTTTTTTATTTAATAGTAAAGTTATCGCAAACGGAGGATTTGAGAAATCATTCTAGATGCATTTAATAATTAGGGAACCTCGACGCTTTATAAGGTGTAAGGTCAATCGGACGTTTGAAAATCCTTATATTAGCTAAATGGAGGCTGGAGTAAAATTTCACCCAGAGTTGACCGATATATGGGGTATAAATCAGCTCAAAGATAGAAAATTTTTCTATTAGGTATGTATAGTATATGGGGACTAAAGAAGGTATTAACCATATTCAGCCCATTTCTGAAATTCATGCATACGTTTATCAAGAAAAAATTCTCTCCTAATTTCAATTTTAAATCTTACAAATTCTGAGGTCCACATTTCCGATATCTGGGGGCTAGTTATAGTCCGATTTGAACACTTTATAGTAATAGTCATTTCGAGTCCTATATTATAATTTGAGTGAATCAGATGGAATTTAAAATTATGTTATATTTGCACACTGTAACAAGGAAATGTCAAGATAATACTGTATATACCCAAATTTGGTTGAAATTGGTAAAAGTGGGCGGCGTCACACTCATTATCCCATTTTGACACCGACTCCCGTAAAGCTCACTCATACCACCGTAAAATTTACTATCTTAATAGTCTTAGTACTTAGTTTTAACAGTACCGTTCTATGGGGTGTGATGCGGGGTTATCATCCGATTTCATCCATTTTTTCGGTTCCTATAGGACTTGTCTTAAGCGACTTTGCTTGTTGTGGCTTAGGAGATAAGTACATTAAACATTTTAGAGGGCGAGGCTACTCCTATTTTCTAAAGGTTTTATCCCACGTGAGCAATAGCTACTGCAATCTTTTGTACCAAATTATAGGTTTCTACTTTAATTTAGTGCTTAGTAATGATATATTATAAGTTATCAAATAATGGCGTTTTTTGGCGTCGTACAGGTAAATTTTTTCCAAGGATACGTGTACCACTTTTTATTAAGATATCTAAATTTTTCCTCAAGTAATCGCTTGTACGGACGGACAGACAGACAGCCACTCTGATTTCAACTCCTCTTTTCATTTTGATCATTTATATAGTATAAGTACATGCGAATAAAATCAACGTTGATCATCGTCTTAACTTTTTTTGACATACCAAATAAAGGGTGACCTATTTCTAGATTCCCTTCACGAGGAATGTTTGTTATCAACTTTCAAATGTTGGCCGCGGTTACGTCTCAGATGGTCCATCCGTTGAGTTCAATTTTCTCTCACTCGTTCGAGCATTTCGACTGGTTACTGGCGAATCTTTAGACATATGACAGACATATCCCCACATTACAAAGACAACATAGGTCTGATCGCTGAACAAAATTTGGTTTTCTTGGAACTTTTCTAGAGCTCTTATAGCGAAGAAATATCGCTTGGGAAAGCGCACGAAACATTCTTTACACAACGTGAATTTTCGTAATAAAGTTGAACGATTTGTAAACGTTGTTCCATGATGAAATGGCAACCAATACTCAATAAAAATAATGTAACAGCCTGACACGATTCACGTGTGATCCATCAAAAAAAGGCTACAGAAAAAGGTAAGGAGTGTGATGCCACGACTCAGATTTAAGTAAGAGGGAAAACAATGAACACTTTGTCGATATGGGTTAAATTGTGGAATTAGCAAAGCAAGTTGGCTTAGATGAGGTAAATGTGTAAAATGTTTCAAATTTGACAAGGTTTCAAAAAAAAGACGGGGCCTTATGGACGCCTTATTCGTTTATTAAAAACTTTTAACAAAACGCAAACTGTATTACAAAAAATAAGAAAATTGGAAACCAAAGATAGACTGAGTGACTAAGATTTTGGTTAAATTTTATGTAGAAATATGTAGGTGCTCCGTAGTCAGTTTCCTTAAGTCCTTATGGGTGATGCTTGGTTGTAGAAAGTAAGTAGGGAAAGCAATAAAAAAAATATAAAAATTGTTTGGTTTGCGTTATCGTTACAAAACAAAATTTAGCAATTGCTGGGAGGGAAGAACTGCGTACCCAATAAGTGCCCCACTAAATAATACACACGTACACACGCTTACTTAGGTGTTAGAGAAGTATTAAAACTTTCTCCAGCAACTCATGCCAAGGAGTTTTGAGGAAGTCCTTGCAACTTACAGTAGCAAGTGAGTGCTGCGTGATGTTGCAATAACAACAAGTGTTGCACTGCCATTAAAATGAGGTGGAAAGTATGCCAGGGAAAAAATGTTTACCAAAAGCAAAATGAGCGAAAGTACGAGTATACAGTGGCAGACAGCGGTCTCGCGGAGTTAAGTTTTGCTTCAACAACAACAAAAATATTTGGGACTGCATATTGCTTTCAACGTCCCTTTCTCAAACTGTTTTCAAATGACTATAATTCAAGTTGAACAGTTGAAACAGTTTATTAGGTCACGAGAAGAAGTAAGTCGAAGTAGCGGAAGCTAAGCACTTAGACTTGCTGCAAATACCCGCTTAAGTCCATGCCAAATCAAAGATTATAATTAAAAATAAGCATTAAAATTTGCTTTATTGCGTTAAAGCGCCACGCGCGTGAACATTTGGATTAAAATTGTATGCCAGTCGCGGTCCTGCCAAGCAATGTGCGGCACTTGGCATCGCGCCAAAAGGCAAACCATCATATTTTACCACATAATTGCCAGTGCTGACGTTGGCAGTTGACGCAAGCCAACCACAGGCGAGAAAGCTACAAGTTTCGCCGCAAATTGCCACAATACAAATTCCGAAACCTGGTCGCGCTCTCAGCATGACGTGCTTTGCCGACCGAAGGAGCGAGACAGCTTTCAGCCGTACATTTCACAGTCATTTGCCTTACATATGCATATATTTTGTAGTTATATACAGCCTTAACATCCGACTTTATAGAGGTTCGGCGCTCATGGCTACACGCCTTTTGGCTGTCATTATCCTCATAATCGTTCTCATCTTCATTTTCATCTGCTTCATTACGATTAGTAACTTTTAGACAAGTCGGCTCGCATGCCGACACCATCAGCTGCCTCTACTTGCCAACGTATAAAACTAATGGCGCTAATCAGCTGGAATGAGTGACGAAAGTAGACATACTTACATACTGTTGTGTGTCTCCATATATTATGTGTATAGTTAAATGTCGCCCAAAGAAACTTTGCAGATCTTGGCGGAAAATCGTATTATTGATATCAAATGTTTAACTGTGTAAATAAGGAGATATTATTGCGAAGTCTTTAGTAATTTATAAAACTAGTTATGCAATGTCCCTTTAAAATGGGCCGTTTACTAATTGTACACTAATTTTATATGTTTTACTTCCAACTTGGTCATATGCTTGGTGATTGGCAACAAATTTTTCCTCGAAATAAACTAAAATACTATTGGTACTGGGGTTTAACGAAATCTAAGCTAAGATTATCTTGGGTAGATTATTCTGAATGAAGTTTTCGATATATAGTCTGTAGAATAGAAGTGAAACACTTTATACATACATACAATCTAAGTTAGAGACTTACGACGCGGAGCGATTGAGTTAGTTTTGTTATATGTATCTATGATTATGATATTTTAACATGTCGCTACCGGGTACACCTAACGATTGTTTATATCACCCAAAACTAATTGAAATAAATATCAGGTTATCTATTTATACATCTGTAATGATCAGGATGACAGATGAGTTAAAATCTGAATGACAGTCCGTCCGTCCGTCTGTTCGTGCAAGCTGAACCTTGAGTAAAAATTAAGATGTCTTTATGAAACTTGGTTCTTATGTTCTTCGGTACTGTGAATGAGTTTCATCGTTTAATCAATTGTATCTTGGTACAATGAACCGAATTAATAAAGAGCTCCACTGAGCTAAAGCTCTTTAAAACATCGGCATTGCTCGCCTTCTAATAGAGAGTCTTTAATACATATATCTTCTAGGCCATTCAAGTTATATTAGCCAAATTTGCCCCTAATACGACACTTGCATTGATACTTATACCTCGGTACCTACTCAGCCAATTTTAACTAAATTGTGAAGATGACATTACCCTAACATTCCTATATTACGGTGTGAAATTGAACGAAATTATTCCATTATACCATCAATGTAAAACTTTCATCAGTGTAAATCGAAATTTTGAAATTTCCAGAACGAAAGTGAGCGAACCATAGTTGTGCTACACGAACTGATACAGCATCTTCTCCGTAAACTTCACAAATTTCATTGATGGCTTAGTGGCGTTCTTCCCTTTTTTATACAAAAATTTCAAAATAATTTTCACTAATTTTTGAACAGCAGTAACCTTTTTTCAGCTTTCCCGAATTTTTTTTTTGGTTAAATGAAGCTTAAAATCTTACTTTTCCAACATTATATGGTATGACAAAATGTGATTGGTAACACTGGAGATATACGACTGCAACGACATCTATTGACAAAATACGAAAAGACTTTTTCGACTCGCAATTTGATGACAATGTAATAATTAAATCTGGAATTATGAAGATTTGCTTACACATTTCGATTTTTCTTGTCCGCTCCCTCGTTTAGCAACAGTCCATGCGGCAACGGCTGAATACAGTTAAGTTGGGCAACAATCAAAGTCTTGCTACTACAACAGCAACCGCCTCCTCATTTCCCTTCAAGGCACTTTCAACTAGGCTGCCCACTTTAACCAACCAAGAAATCTTCGCTGCCAGTTCGTGGCTTTCAGTTTCTTTATAGGGCAATTCAAGTAATTAACGCGAGAATTTCAAAAGTCGCCAAGTTCGTTATTATATTGAATAAATTAGATTAACAGCAGCTATTCCGGAGCTAGCAGCACCAGCATCAGGTCCGGCGATAGTAAGCAAACTCAATTTTAGACCAACCGCTTCTGCCGACCGCACGAAGATACCACTCAAAGATTGAGCACACCCTGAGTGCTGGGCGGCGTAGAAAGTGAAACAAAAACTGGGCTATTTTCGGCAGTTTGGAGCTCGTGGAGTCGCCTAGATTGGAGTGGAGTGGGCGTATCATAGAAAGGTTGCCATTAACATTTTGTTGTTGATTAAAGAAGAAATTGTGGAAATTCTTAATTGCAGCGCGGCCATCATTTGTGAACAAAATTTATTGGCGAAATTTCGCTATGTACAAATTATTTGGTTTTATTGAGTTTTGGAACTACCAAGTTGTAAAGAAAAATTAAAGAGAATAAAGAATTTCAAATTGACTCTGCCCTTTATTGAAAGCTTAATAACATATGTGTATGGACGTACTATATATTTCACAAGTATTTTTAACAGCGTGCGACCTACAGCAAGGTCGTTTTGAGCGAGAACAGATTTTATGTGTTTGCAGACGAAGTTTCTTTATAAACATATATGTATGTATATATTAATACAATGAAGCTTTACCTAAATGTTGATAATAAAAATAATAATAATAAACCCAACGATTTTCCCGAACAGCCGTCCCTAAGGATGCATCCCATATGAATTCCTACAGCAGCCGGTCCTAATAATCCGATTATGTAACAATCGGATCGTTGGATCGGTATGTTTAAGGTTAAGGTTGTCATCATTAGAGCAAAGGTTTCATCGAAAGTCAACCTCGGTTTTCGTGAAACACACACAATGATTGGAGCCATCTTAACACCTACTCATGTTTTAACACATAAAGGTATGGAACCACACGTTATGTGGCCCCATGCTGCCAAAGTGCAACTGCAACACTAGCATCCACGGCTGTGCTAATTGAACCTGGTTCGCGCACTGCGCCGCAACACCAGTCGACTCGACAACAAAGGATCTCTATGATCTCAAGGAACTCAACTACATTTTAGCTGCAACGGACTCCAGAGTAAGATTGAGGAGATAGTTCCATTTATGAGTCGGGAGGCCGTAAAGATAACTACGGTTTAGAAATCAAGTTAAACAACCCTTCGGATGTTCTGAGTTGTGTAGCGAGCGGGGCATGCAACCCTAGAATGTCAAATATAATTTATACGTCCCCCCAGTTACATGGATACCACCCGAACATAGGTTCGCTGTTTCGTGATGAGGCACTTTTGTACTACGCATTTTAACTCGTATCACGATCACGATCTTTGGCTTTCCCACCGGTTAAACGATCGCAGGGGGATGGAGCTGGCGAAACTGATAGACATTTCAATATCTTGTACAATAAACGACGAAACCCTCACCAGAATTATGGGAACACGTAATAGCTCCATTGTTATTACCATTGTTAGTGATAGTATAATTTGGTGAGCGCTAACTCTCGCATCAGACCATTTGCCAATACTGATCGAGAAACCTCTTTATTTCAGCGAACAGCTGCACCTTTGTTAACTTTAACTTCACAAAATTTACAAATAACATCTTGACCAGAATATCCATTCCTATGGACGTAATCGTTGGCGGACAGATTCCGCAAAGTGATCCCAGCTTCTACCGTTCGCTTTATCAGAGATGCAACTTGTGATAAATCACGCCTAAGCCTGTGCTCCTTTGCTCCACATTAGTCCGCGATTATTGCCAAAGTACAGAGTCGCAGCTTTCAAACTTCAGAACACTGTACTTCGTACGATAACAGAATACCTCCTGATGTCTCCCAATGTAGCACCCCAGGAGCAATAAGAGGTCATTCCTTGATAACATCGACGGCATAGGAGAATAAGTCGACCAGATTACGGTTGCAACTAACTCAAGACACACAAGTTAAAGAACGTATTCCAAATAATATTATCTTATCAAAATATCCTAAACAAACAAACATCAAAACAACTTTGAGTTTGAGTAAACAAATAATATCAAAACAACCGTATCTTAAAACAAAAGAAATGTATCCAATCAAACAATGTGTTATACGTAAACACACCTTAACAAACAATAAATTATATGTAAAGAAACTATCAAATAATAAGTAAACACACAGGTTAGTATAAATAACAGTAAGATTTATGTAATAAGTTAGTCTTAAGAGCACTAATAAAGAGGATACATCTCGGTGCACCTCAAAAATATATCTTTTGACTAATTTTTACTTTATGTAAAAATTAACTCAAGCGAACGCCATTAAAAGCTGATCCATTAACTTCCTCCCAGAGAATGCCGTACTTCGAGTCAAACCACCACAACCGTGAAGTTCTTATGAAGTCTCAAGGCTTTAATTTTAGGGAAATTCAACCATGGGGATTCCAACCACTCTGTCTGGCTGCTTCTTCTAACCAGTAGCTTAATTGGTGAAATCCTCTTTACCAATATACCAGAGATAATCCAACTAGATAACGAATTCAATGCTAATATCGTTGCTCTACTGTCGGAGTGGATGGTCACGACTCTGAACGAGGCTGTGCTCTGGAGCAATTTTATGGCAGCTACATCCGCTTGACGCCATCAACTGGCCGTAGACGCATCCCCACCATTAGCGGTACATGCGCTTCCGGGAGTTCTTATTTCCTAGTAGATAAAACCAGTTCGGTCTTACTAGGATTTATGGAGAGTTTATTTTCAGCAGCTCAGTTGCTTACGAGGCTAAGGTACCTCCGAGTTAGCTCAAACACAGTATTTAGGCATTCATCCGACAACCGACTTCTTCAAATTTTCTAGAAGACAATTAACAAGCATGATCCCCAGAAGGGGTGTGAGAACTCTGAAAATAAGAGAAAATAAGATGTTTAAGATATTCGATTCTATCACATAAATATTTAAAGCTCTAATAACCGCTTCGGGTATTGTTGAATGCTCCCTCGCATTGGTCCCTATCGCAAACTGTAATTATGCTGCTCTCGAGCGAGAATACAAAGTATGCAAGGCAGTGTACCTTTGCTATAGGCCTGCTGTGACCTTGAAAGTCGAACACTTGGAATACTTAAGTGCAGATCAATAAGTCTCTAACGTCTTCAATAAGAACGACGAAAGATTAATGGGTCTAAAATCTTTGACCGACAGATACGATTTCTTACCGACTTTTCGAATGAGCGCATCCCTAACCTGTCCCCAAGCCCCAGAAATATATTCCAATAGAATGCAGTTTATATATGTACATATGTATATGAGTCCCGGCCAATTGCACGAGAGCATTCGTTGCATTTAGGACTTGAAAGGTTTGAATGAGTTAATCGCCATATAAGATACCGTTCATTCAAAAGGCTCGAAAAGGATGCGCAGACTCCGATGAGTGCGATTCCAGAAGAAGGATTGGTCAGAAAGTCAGCGTCCAGGTGCAGTTTAAGAGTGACCTTGTTGCTCAAAATCCAGCTACTCTACCCATTATTTAAGTGTCCCAAGAGAATGGGGTTGAAGATTCATGACAGCTTTCCGCAGAAGGCTTTCTATGAAGACCTTATGGCCTTTCTTATTTCCGATTTGTAGATTATGAATCCTATCTTATACAGATCTAATCGCGTTGAGCTCGTTTTTCCAGGCCTTGTAAAAGAGTCGTTTACACGAAACTAATATTTTCGACAGTTTCAATGTCCACCAGAGAGGTGGCTTCCGCTAACTGAAGAAATTGGACAGGAGTTCTATACGGCAGTTTTACAAGCAGTACTGACGACTTCGACGAAATTAACCACCGCGTCTGGAAAGTGTTCGAAGTTCTTCTCTAGCGCGTTAGGGAGGGTTAGTCGAAGCTTCCTGATATATGGGTCCCAGTTAACTTTTCTGAAATTTCTACAGATTTTCTTACACGTGTGTGACGCGTCGAAGCTGAGCGCGTTGCACCTGCAATCAGATAATGAGGGGTCTTCTAGAACCCTCCGGTCTGAGATCAGAGGTGCCATTGCATTTGAGCATAGATTCTTCCTTATTGCTGTTACAAATGTGGGTGAGTTACACCTGTTGCATATACGAAGATCTTTATCTAAAATAAAATAAATTCCATGGGAAGTGGCTCCATTCCATCCTTTTGCGGCATATAGGCAAAGATTAGCCAGAAACCTCCTTCTTCGTTTCCTACTTTGGCGGTACCGATATCACCGTCGCTGAAATTAGTCTAAAGACAATTTTTTAGTTCGCCCCGTACTAAGAAGCAAGTCTTCATTCCTGTGACTTTTCGTACTCAATCCAGAGATTCCATAACTGCTCAGCCACTCTTTTTTGTCTTGTTCCAGACGGAACAGTAAGTTTTTGGATGCTGTCTTTGTATACTGGAGCTTAACCTAATGAAATTTTATTCTCAAAGTTCTTCTCGCAAGTTCGGCGCTGTGCACATTTGTGACCCGATTCTCCTTGAACAGCCGTTCCTAACTGAAGATAAATTGACGATTGCCTTCATTGCTGGCAAGTTCTGATAGGACCAGATCTACCTCTATGGTTCCTAGGACGCCTTCGTCCTTTTCTTCTACTGCACTTGGGGGTTGAGGGCCATCCTCATTGGCAATCTGTAGGGAGGATCCTTAGAGCCACACTCTCGAAGCCATAACTTATGGCTCTCATAAACTCAATCCAGAAGGAAAAGTCGAACACCCTATAAATATATAAGTATTAAAATGATCAGCGTGATGAGCTGAGTGAATTTAGCCATGTCCGTCTGCCTGTGTATAAGGGAATGAGTTCCTCAGTTTTTAAAATATTACTCCGAAATTTTTCTAACGGCATTTTTCCCTAGGAAAGTTATAGTCGATAACGGCTCACTATATCAAACATAAATAACCTAACATACAGATACAAACTGAACGATCAAAATTACTTTCTTGTATGAGAAACTTTTTTATATATCACGAAATTGGTACGGACTATTGTCCAAGGCAAAAACATCAGAAGAAATTTTCCAGATCGGTTCACTAGAGCATTATCAGACATTAAATATCTCCTTATGGCTCATATAGTAAAATTTTGCATGAAGTCTGGTGCAAGGTTAAAAATATGGTACTTGCGCAAAGAAAACCCAATTTAATAGGTTTGCTACATTGTTCTCTTTACCTTTTTAGGAAATAGGGCGAAAATGGAATCCTTATGCACTGAATACTTGTTCGCATGCCCCTTCGTTTCTTTACAACTTGGCTTAGTAATCTAGTATGGCACGCTACATTAGGCAATGCAGGAAAAACAAAGCAAAGCAAAAAGAAACAACAGTAATAATATTTTATAAGAAAATTACTTTTGTGAGTGTTTTTGTTTTTATTTAGTATAACTGTAACAACAACGACATATGCATCATTATGTTGCATGCAAACCCCATGTGCAGAGGAGAAATGCAGACTTGGCAGCGAGTGTGCAAACATACATACATATGTATGTACATATGTATATCATTAGGAACAGCTTGGTTATTAAGGCCACTGTCACAGTAAAACTGTAAATTGGTATGTCTTGCAAGACGAAGCTAGCTATTTAACTAATTGTTATGGTTACAAAGATTTTCATACCGCCATTGAAGTAGTTTGAATAATTTTAAAAAAAAAAACGTTTAATTTCTATTTTAATTTGTTATTAGCTGCTTTCGAACCGTCTTACCTTCTAGTGAGACATTTGTACAAATCGAGTAGAAAACCATATTTACATAAGTTGAATTAACATATTATGCGGTTAGTGTCGGAAGAATCCAAAAATTGTGACGGGCTTTGATCATATTTATAATAAGATCACTTAGGTGAGCTTCCAGCTACAAACATGCAGATTTGCGAGTCGGCAGTGGTTGAAAAACTATTGGATTCAATAAAAAAAAATGACACATCGGCTAATATTCATATCTCCATTTAGATAATATAATAATTTGTATCTGCCTTTAATATGAATGTAATACAACGGGTGATCCAAGTAGAGGTACTTTTTTCAATAGCCTCTCTTTGACAAATCACGCGTGAGGCGTGTCGTGTGTTCCAAACCACAGGCACAATTCGACCACGTCCAGCACGCAGAAAAGAAAATATAGCAGCCGTAGCTGAGAGTGTGCCATGAACGCGGAGAGTCGATTCGGTCCCATTCGCAGCAACTCGGACTGACGTATGAAACGACTTGGCGCATTTTACGTCGAGATCTTAAATTGAAATAGCACAAAATACAACTTTTGCAAGAACCGAAGCCGCTCGAACTTCCCAAGCGACGTTGTTTCGATCAGTTGGGTTTTTGAAAATTTTCAAGTAGATCCGATGTTTTCGAGCCAAATTCTGATCAGCGATAAGGACGATTTCTGGCTCAAAGAGTATCGAAACAAACAACAATGCCGCATTTGAGACGAAGAGTTCTGCAAAGATTCAAAAGCTGTCATTTTATCCAAAAAAACAGTAGTTTGGTAGGGTTTGCCGGTGGAATCATCGGTCCATATTTCTTCAAAAATGATGACATGGAGAATGTAACCGTCAATGGAAATCGTTATCGCGTCAGGATAACCGACTATTTGATGCCGTAAATTGAACTTTGTGATCTCGGCGACATTTGGTTTCAACCCGACGGTGGGACTTCCCACACATCGCATCAATTTATGGCTTTATTGAGAGAGCACTTTGGTGAGCAGATAATTTCACGTTTTGGGACGGTCGATGATCCACCAAGATCGTGTGATATCGCACGGTTACACTTTTTCCTGTCAGGTTATGTAAAGTCTAAAATCTATGCGGACAACCGCTTCGATGTGGGCCTTGGAGCTAAACAGCAAAGCGTGTCATTCGCCAGTTACCAGTCGAAATACTCAAACGAGTCATCGAAATTAGACTTAATGGGCGGACCATGTGAGCCGTAGCCGTGGCCAACAGTTGAAAGAGATAATCTCCAAAATAAACGAATGCTAAAGAACGTTCTTTCGAATAATAATAAGCATTCCCCATTAGAATTGAAGTTTCTGTTTTTTTCTTGTTTAAGTAGTATACCTCGAAATGGATCACTTTTTATAAAATCATTACAATCTGTTAACACTTAATCTAAATAGTATATTATTTGAAAAATCTATTCACTTTCTTATCGAGTCACTTTTAATACAAGAATCTGAAGATAGTAGAACTGTCCTTAGTTCTCTAGTATACTTTCTAAGTCAATATTTTGAAAGCAGCTTTAGCATTTTTTTGCTCAAATAGGAAAAACCTAGAAGCATGTAGCATGTACTCGTATGCTACTAAATGACACTGAACAATTACTTATGTACATTTCTTATTTTTTTTTTTATTTTTTGTTGTAGTTATACCGCATTTCTATCTTCCTTATTGCAAATAATTTCTGCGAGAGTAATATTATCGGAAAGTATTTATTTCAGTAGCCATTTCACCGAAACAAATTCGATTTGATGTGATTGTCTGCACTCGAGCTACTCGAGTTACCCCATCTGCCCGCATTTGCACATGCTCAATGCAAATATTTGATTTTTAAATACTTTTGGTAAATTTCACAGCAACACAAAAATGCAGTAGTTGTGTAATTGATTTATTTATTTATTCGAACTCCAGAATTTCAACGAAAGCATGCCACCTTCACATATACTATGTGTATGTATGTATAAGTATTTATTTGCATTGAAACTAACAAAACGCTACAACAAAAACAAAAACAAAAACACAAATGCTTCGCAACATGCCACAAACAGAAAATAGACAAACAGAGAGAATGCCTTTCCACTCACGCGTGCATTGTATGCTCCTTATCTAACTACATATGTCCGTATATAAGTATGTATGTACGTAGGGCAGCGTGTGTGTGCACGCCACGGCTGTGTTTGCGAAGGTATGTGGATATTTGTTTTTCAATGCCCGCACATTTGGTCCTTTTTTCATCGTACAATGGCATTTTCCAAACAAAAGACTCCAAGAAATGCGCAAACGTGTGGGTGTGTATGTGCTTTTGTTTGATGGTGTGCAAAATGAGTACGTGTGTCGGCATGTGTTGTCTGTCAGGGATTCCGTTTAGGGAAGCATGCCAGGGAAAGTGAGATATCAATTGCCGGACAATTGTCTCAATAAACCGAGTTAGTATGTTTTCAAAGTGAACTGAAAAATTGCCTTTGACAACTCGCATTTCTCACATACATATGTATTTATAATACAAATACATATATGTATGTATGTATATATATGTATGTGTGTAAATTTATTAAGGCACCTAATTTAAGCTTGAAATCAAATCGACATGAAAGAATTAGTTTAAAATTTAATAAAATTAGTTCTCAAACTTCAGATTTTGCCTTAACAGTTAATTTCTAAAAAATTATGCACGAGCAATCAAAACGGATTCAGATGCCATTCATTACGATCAATTAGCTTGAAGCTCCACAAAAAAGTCTAATAACTATAATCTTTTCATATTGCATTGAAAATTTTATAATTTTTAGATAAGAGCCTTTATTGACCCATTTTGCTTGAAAGATGACGCGCTTTGAGTCAACGCCGCACAGTACATGTAATATTGACAATGGTAACGCTTAAACAGAGTAATATATTTTACAATAACGATGCTTTGCATAGACCTCGCTAATGACTCAGACCCGAAATGTGCCTGCAGAGTGAATGCTCGAAGCCGGACGGGGCGCGAAGCTGATTTCAATCAGCGCTGATCGATTTTAGGCAACACAGAGTGGATGCGATATTCAGTACTGAATTCAGCATGTAACTCTGCTATTACACACGGCAACTTTAGTTGCGGCAACTCTTGGTTTATAGGCGAGGGGGCGACGAGGAGAGGAGAATCGCGCCGAGTTTCCAGTGTTCAGCAACTCGCTTTGTGTTCTTATTCGTAACTGTTCGCTGCGACGTTTTTCGGCATTCGTGTCCTTTCTTTCGTAGTACATAGTTGCATTTGCATATATTTTTTTGAAATTAATATTTTGAATATATTTAAAAAATTTAATTTAATCTTTTGGTAAGTAATTTGCAAATATGTATACAAATATAAATAATATAATATAAATATTTTAGAAAATGAAGTATGACAAAAAAATCGAATTAATTAAAGATATTGTGGAATGTATGGAGAAAGTTGATTCAGACGATAGTGAAAAGGGTGATATATGTGAAAGTCTGTCATATAATCTTTGTTTTAATTTTGAATTATAAATAAAATGTATTTCTTAATTGACAGAACTGATTAATATATGTGATAGAGCGGCCCAAATACCTATAAGGAAAAAGAAACGACAATGGGTTAAAGTAAAGAGTAGACAATGGGTTAAAGTAAAGTGAAAGAGAATGAGAAAAAAACTCGAACAGAGTTGCGCAACACAAGTTGCTCGTGTGAAGGTAATGGGCGACAGCAAAAGAGAATCGCCCGAGAATTAGCAACTTTTGTTGCCGTGTGTAATAACGGACTAATATGCTTTTAGATCGCTTTGTTCTGTTGTTTTTCTTTTAAACACACAGGATTTATTTCGAATGTCATTTTGTTTAAGGGGGTATTCTAGTCTAGAAGCATCAATTTCAGGTAATTTTTAAAGTGTCGTAGAAGAAGCAATTAATATTTTTACTATCTATTTTTTATTATTTATTAATTTTTGAAGAGTACAGAAAAAATTTAAAAACTAAAAAAAATAAAACTTTCAAAAAATTTCATTATGAGCTGACGAAGTGGGGGGTCTCTAAAAATTTCCACGTGACCATGCCCATGATTTCAACCCTCCTAGTTATCTGAAACCAAAAAAATAGATTATTAATCTAGAATAATGTCGCAATGGTCGGAACTACGAAAAAATGGGGAAAAAACATTTTTTTATAATTTTTTTCTGACAATTTAAAATTTTTTAAAAATAATATAAATAAAAATTTTGGAATGGGGCTAGTTCCAACCATAAACAAGCCTATAAAGAAGACTCTATAAAAATTTCAAGTAAATCGGTCCAGTAGAACCTGAGAAAGTGTAAGTCCGAAAAAGTCAGTTTTGAGAAAAGCGCGTTTAAAGTTTCGCGTTCCTGGCGAACCAGTTTGGACGCCGGGTCAGAAAGATGCCTTTATCTCCGAAAATAATTTGAATTTTGAAAAATCCACTTGTACACATATTCTTGAATAGTTAAACTTATAAAAATAAATATATAAAAAAAAAATTAGATTTTCTAGACTAGAATACCCCCTTAAAATGAAATGAGTTAAGGAAATTTTGTGTGTGAAAGATAAAAATATGTCGTAAAAAGTACGAGAAATTAGTGTACATAAATTTGGCCTCGAGTATATTGATAGCGATTAACCGAGCGAATATCGTGCCAAAAGAGAGCCGAGACCAAAAAATCCCGCCAAAGTCGCTCAAAATTCAAGGTCATGTTGACTGTTTTCTTCGATTATCGTGGTATTGTGCATTATGAATTCCTTCCAACCGGTCAAACAGTGAACAAGGAATATTATTTGAATGTTATGCGTCGTTTGCATAACGCTATCCACCTTAAAAGGCCAGAATTGTTGAAAGACAATTCTTTGTTTTTACACCACGATATTGCACCATCCCATACTGCCCTCATAATTCGTGATCATTTCGCCAAAAACTCAACCCACCGTATTCACCTGATCTGGCGCCGCGCGACTTCCGGCTGTTCACCAAGCTCAAAAGACCGCTCCGGGGACTCCGTTTTTATGCGATAGAGGAGATTCAAGCCTCAGCGAAGACGGAACTGAAGGCCATCCCGGAAAGTGATTACAATCAGTGTTTCGAAGATTGGAAAATCCGAAGAGAATGAAAATGATTTGGAAGAATGAATAAAGAATTTTCAAAATAAATACAATGTTACCTTATTTTTTGGGCACAGTAGTATATTTTAAAATGTTTCCAAAGGAGTAAGATTTGTAAAAAAAACAGCTGTAAAGCTTAATAAAAGATCGCTACTTTTTAATTTGGAGAAATAACTGCTGTAACTATTCTTTTTGTAAATTTAATCATTCTTTGTCAGGCAAAACACACTCTCAAAATTGTATTAAACTAACTTACATTTCTGCCGTTATATGCGGTATATAATTATTGATCCGATTTAAGCCATTCTCCACGAATTTCTCTAATAAATCACAGATTGACCGATATTTTCAATAAAAAGTTCGCAATTGGAATTTTTATTTACATATTCGGTATTTGATGACTTTAATAGTTTTGGTCCGTAATAGACAATTTGGGGTATTAAAGTGGCTTACTTTAAGCACACTACTCAGGCAATTGGCATATGGGAAGTAGCCGTGGTCGGCTTTCGCTCGTATTCATAGTGTCAAGATATTCTATGTATAAAATTTGGTCAATATCGATCAAGTAGGTCCTGAGATATGGGTTTACCCCGAAATATATTTCTTAAGTATTTATTTATTTATGCGTATTTGTAGTTTTTAACGAAACCGTTATATCGAGAGTGGGCAGAGTTTTCACGCGATTTCATTTAGGCATCCCAACTAAGGTAATTGTCCTGAGCGAATTGGGATATTTTATCTTTCATTAGAGCTCTTAGAGAGCAGGGCCCATTTTTTCAAAATTTTTAACGCACACACATTATGCCACATTACATTTTTTTATCCTAATTCAGTGCTTAGTTATGACACAACATAAATTTTTGTTTAATGGCGATTTGCAGGTGTGGAAGTATTCTCATTACGCTCATCTACGAACTCGACTTTACTTTAGTTATCGTAGCTTTACTCAAGTTATCGTTTGGTAGAAGAACGGACAGACACACAGTCACCTGGACTTCAACTCCTCTCATCATCCTTATCATTTATATAACATATATATACATATGTACATGCATAACCGTATACAAGCTTTTGATACCACTACGGAAAAATTACCCCAACTTTTTTTTCAACAAGCATTATATTGAGGGGAAATAGGAGCAAATGCAAGTACAGAATTGTATATTGGTGTGTTATGTGTCACTTTTCAGTGAGAAAATTTCTGTCAAAAACTTAAAGATTTCAACAAAAAAACAAAGAGTACATGTAACTACTTGTAAACTTACAAAACAAACATATACATATATAAGCACATACATACATACGCACATGTATATGTATATGTTTATAAAGCTTGTAAAACTGCTCATATTAAAATATTTATTTCCGCGCTATGGGAGTATTCTGAAAACCAGCAGTACTTTTCATATTTTCACATAATGCTGGAAGTGTTCGGTCTACCGGACAGACGGGCAGCCAGGCGGCTAGGTTAAGCGTGGTTTGGTGTGGCTGCATGACATGCTGTTGCTGTGGCTATTGTTATTGCTATATTCTGCTCCACCGTTGTTGTTGATTTTTGTTGTTGCAGTCAGCTGTCAAGCTATTTTATTATGTTACTATGTCATACGGTGACATGCTGACATGCCAAAAAGCGTGTTTTACAGTGTCGCTGATTGACTAACTGACGGCCGGCTGTCAAGCCCCTAGCTTCGTCTCTGTTGTGGCGCAAGTTGCACATAAGTGACGTTCAGTAGCAAAGTGTTGCGATATAAAAGTCTGGAATATAAAGCTTGTGTGCACATAAAAGCGCATAACGAGCAAAGACAAGTGCATCGATTGAGGACCTGGATACATACGAACACTGAGACTTAACTAACGGGATTATATTTTAAATATCGTATTTCAAAACCATTAACAGACAAAACAAAAAACAACAAATTTTCCAGTTTTGAACAAAGAATTTTCAAAATTGTCCTCAAATTTAAAATTTTTTAATTATCAAAATTCTAATTAGGAATTCAAAATTGTTATTTCATTAACTTTAAAATTCACGTAATTTAAAAACAAATTAATAGCAGCCGCTACATTCATTCATTCACCTTTACCCTTAGCAAGCAGAATAGGGACTGCTTCGTGCCTGATTCGTGAGTAGCATTTTCACATAAACAATTGCTTCTCAAAACGCCTCCCAAAATAAAACCCAAGAGCACGTAAAAGGGAAATTTTCTCCGTACTCTTGAGTTAGAATTAAATTTGAGTGCTGCAAACTGCACACCAGATACCATTTGGCTGAGTAGAAACTCATTTGAGGCATAGCATAACACAACTCTCTGAGTTTACTTAATATTGATTTAATTCGAGTTTGAGTGAGCGCGGAAAATGTAGTAGATTTTACCACTGAGTAGCAATGATAAGGTTCACGGAATAATTGTGTTGTCTGTGCATTTTCGTTGCAATCCGAATCGAGTGAGTTATGTAAATTCGCATTTCGCAAAAAATGAGAACGTAACAGCATTTGCTATAGTCTTCACTACGAATTTAAAACTAAGGCCAGCTATACTGTTTTATGTATTGATAAGTTATGGAATTTAAGGCATGATGTGAACTTGCGTTTCTTATTAGCGAAAAAATGGCTTAAGTTAAACTTAAGTTTGGGTTAAACTCATAAGATTTTACACGTTGGCAAAATATTAAGAAAATCAAATTTTTAAGAAAATTATTTATTTCGAAATATAAATGATTTAAAATTTTATTTGCTTTCAGTTAAGAATAGAGACCGAATGCAAAAAACGCACTCGCACTCAACTAAAATATGATTTCCCTTTGCAAAACTTTGAAACTTCAATAAATGAAGCTGTGTTGGCGATATATACAAAGTTATATATCCAGGCGCACCGTGTCGCTTTCTTCTTTAGTACTACAAAATTTAAAACCCTGTGTTTCAAAATATTTTATTTCTGAAAGACACAAAACGCTAGAGCAACCATAGCCCATCACGTAACTACATTTGCTCTTCTAAAAAAAAAAAAAAAATCAACACAACCTCAACTTAATCGATGCAGAACTCTGTCCACATTTTTAATTGCATTTTCATTCACTCATGCCACATACAACCGCAGAGTATATGTTTAAAATGCGCCCAATACCGAGTTGCAAGCCAAATAGTAATTACCAGATTCTTAACTTGTGATCCTTCAGCACCCAAAACCACTAAAGCACGACGGCAATAGAGCTTCGTCGTTGCTTCGTTTGCAGTTGCTTTGAAATTGGGTCAGTAGCATTTCCTGCCGAGTGCAACGCCAACTACGAAGCATACACTCACATACATACATACATACAAACATACGCAGAACTACTTACGCATTCGCACACAAACTATGCCACTCGTTTCAATAACTCCTTCTGACCATTATGTAGTTATTTTCGCAAACTAACACCCACTCAACAGCACCGTAAACACACACACTCAGCAGTCTGGTAGGTGCAAGGGTGTTAGTGTGTGCATGGTTTAAAGTTGCAGCAGCGTGTTCCAAGAATTAGTTTGCCACTGTTGGCTGCACTAAGTCCAATTGTGATCAGGTAAGCGGCATTGAGTGCAACACTACTGCATTCAAGAGTGAAGGGCGAGGGGTGCGACTGAGCCTGAGTGCGAGAGAGAAACTAAAAATGGAATTTCCCTTTACCAACACGTCCGGCGGCAACATACCCTTAACGCTGTTTACTGAGCGCCACTGACGGCCGCATGGCTACCTACTAATCGGCTGGCTGGTGACTTTTCTAGTGGCAAGTGACTTCTGTTGCATGCAGCGGCACAGAATTCAGTTCGACTTGGACGGGCAACGCGTGCACACGTAGCAAATAAGACGCGTTGTTGACGAGTAATTTGGCCAAGAGTGAAGAGAAACGTGTTTTGAAACGCGAGCATGATAAACAAAGCAAATTTGAAACGTGAGCTACTGTGAATTGATAAAAGAATCCAAAAGTTTGAATTAAAAAAATATAGAATTGTCTTGAATTTATTGCCATAAAAGTGTGAGGTGAAAAAAATTTATAAAAATTGTTAAACCAAAAAGTGAATAACTCAAAGTTGCAAAATGGAAGACACAACAACAATGGATTATATGTATGACACCACAACTTACACACCGGAGACAACATTTGTTGTGGATACCACCGACATGCCATTCCTTAATTTGGCGGCAGTCACGCCAGACAGCGTCGTGGACCGGCTATTGCACTCCGGCGAGCAGTTGTCGCACAACCAAATCACCTTCGAGATACCATCGCATCACGATCTCGAACACATCAATAAATTGCACACATTCAATACGCTGCTTCAGCGTATCGGCAATGTGGCCTACGACACTGTTGCTTCCGCCAGCGCGCATAGCGGGCCCAACGTGCCGCAGGAGGAGCAGCACGCGCTGCGACCCTTTGGCGTCGACGCGACCGGCCAACACATCACCAACGAACAGATCTCCAAGAGTGCTGTGCTGAATTTGGCCGAGCTGAAGAACGGTGTCGGCAGTGTGGGTGGCAGCTTCTTGGAAGATTTCTTCGGCGATGCCGACATGCATGCCGTCATCAATTATTTGTGGATTGGCGTGGTCACCGCATTGGTGGTGCTTTCTGTCATTTTCATTTTGTTCTCCTGCTACTTTTACCGCAAGTTTCGGCAATGGAAGAAATGCAGTAAGTATACAGTTAATTATGCTAAAAAAATTCGCTTGAAAGAAGTTGGTCATATTTCTACTTTGGTAGGGATTTTTAGAGAACAGCTGTGTTTTTATGTGTCAAAAATATGTCAGAAAAGCTGACGAGTGAGTTTTAAAGCTATATTTTTTAAGAAATAGCAAAAAAATTTCTAATTTTTATTACTTTACCTTGGACTCCTTCCAAGTACGTCATGAAACTCTAATTTCCTTTTTAATCTCAAAACAATTTTACATTTTCGTTGCTATAATCGGGTAGTCAGTTGATATATCAGCGGAAAAAATAACAGAGCAGCAAATTATTTATAAATATAATATTATTATTATTCCAAATATTTCTGTGCTTAATTATTTTCATAAAGTTTTCAAATGTTTATATCCAAATGATTATTTTATATAAAATTACAAATCACAAATAAAACCACTAAAGGCCACCTCCTTGACCTAAAAATGACATCGGTGTTTTTCGCCACCTAGCCTCTAGCAAGTCACGGTTATAATAAAATTATGCATCATAAATCATGTCCCTTTTTAACGGTAACAAATCTCGACCCACTTGAGCGAATTCCCATCGAGCCGATTTTTTGGTATAATGCATAACCGTTAGAAACGGAATTTAACTCTTTTGTGCTCACGAAGCTCACTTTTATTCTCCACGGCATACGGATGTGATAACAAAAGCGACAACAAATTTGCACCAGCTTAAAACGAAATTCCTTTTTTGCACTGTGACGGCGGGACCACATTTATTATCCGCCAAATGGCAGCAAATAACGGGTTAAGTAAACAAAGCAGGCGAAATAAAAGATAGCGAATTGTGTGGTACAAAACAAAAATAAATTTTCTTCCATAAAAGTTGAAGAGATTTAGAAGTTGGCCTTAAAGTTTGAAGCATAGTTTTGTGAAGATTTTTTTAAATAATCAATTAAAAATAAATAGTTGCAACCACTTTAAGAATATTTAATTTATTATTATTTTTGGCACATATATATACAATTTCTAAATTCAAAATTTAAATTTTTTAACAAAGTGTTTCAGTTAAAAAAATACTTTAAACTTCTCCCTCCCTTTTAGTGCACTCTCTCCCTAGCATCTGTTGCCTATTTTTAGCACATTGTGCAGTAAGTTCGCTTCACATTTAAGGCGACTTGTAAATCATTTAACGCAGATCCCTTGTAAAAGCGGCAAACTGTCAAAGTAATTTAACCTTACGCCTCAAAGTACGCTATCAGTCTAAGTATATTTACTTTTTTTGCTTCGGCACCTGCTCAGCGGCGCTACGCATAACTTTTTACGACCGTTATTGGTGCTTCGTGCTGCTTTCTTCTTGTAGGTTTTTATTTTTGCGCCTTAAAGCACGCAACACATATTTTCATTTATGGACCTATTACTAATAACGCACAACTGTTTTGCGCCTCCGACACCGAACAAGTTGAGCGGAGCTGTCAAAGTGTCAATTTCGTTAAGGAGTATTAAAAAAGTTTTACCTCAAAGCACACACTGGAAATTGTATATTTACGTAAGCCAACCGAAGGCCACACCTCTTGCGGGTCAGTTAGTGGAATTGCCAGCGCAATGGAACAGCAGTTCAAGAGAGATCTATCATATTAATTGTTTGCTTTGTGGCCTAGTTTGAGCACAAGCCTGTGCCTGTGTCTAAATATTTGCCAATATGTGGTGGGTTAGGTAAGTATGTGGCCGATATCCAATATGTGTTGCCTACATCCAGCCGCCTGACCATTAACAGCTTAATTAGTACAGTTAGTTGAATTAGTTGTGGTCGTGCGCTGCTTGTAATTTTTGTTAGCTGTACGCCCCCTCCCTGTTGCGCACCTGCTGGACAAGCGTCATTTATAATTTAGTGCCTGCTTGCCACAGCGAAGTTTAGGTTTTTGGGTCAGCTATCTGAAGTTTGTTATTTCGCATACGCATGTGAACTGTTTTGCCCCTAAAAATATGTTACATTCTCCTACTTTCACTTGCTTTCGTTGAGGCTTAGAAGTGAAAATTAACAAACACACACACAATTGCTTTGTTTTTTTTTTTGACAATAAATACTTGAGCAGCTTTGTGTATCAGGCGGTAAATTTGGCATTAGCCGCATTTGTTAAACTGTCAGAGCGTGCAGGGCAAACAATATGTAAACGCTTGAATTCATGGCAACTCTGACATTTCGCAGCTTATCACTTTCATGAACTAAACAACGGTGAATAGCGCAGTTACTTCCATATATATATATATATATATATATATATATATATATATATATATACTTAGCAGCTTTCTTAGCTTTGTTGTATTTGTGTATGAATAATTCGTTTGTCTCTTGGCTGGCAATCAATTAGCGACTTGATGCGTTACAATTTCAATTCGCAAACAAAGCACGCGTCACGTGTTTGTTTCGTGTGTGTGTGTGTGTGGTGTATGCACCTACTTCCGCTAATATTTATTGCCTGTCCCATTCTTGTTGCCTGCTTTGTTGTGCCGTTTGTTTTCTTCATGAGTGTGTAATTTGCCAGTTTGGGAAGTTGCTTTAGTGTGCGCAGAGGCTTGTACGCCTTAAAGGCTGCTTTGAATAATTTACACTTGTTGCTGTGAGAAGTAATTAAGCGCGAGGCGTTGTTGTTGCACTTAGATTACAGTACAACTGACAGTGTAGTCGGCAGTTAATTATTAATGAATTTAGCATACTTTCCTTGTACTTTGTGATTGCGCAATAAATCAGCTTTTAAGGAGTTGGAGGAGTTCAGCAGCTTTAATTACGGCTTTATTGTGCGGAAGACACTTGTGCTTTTAGTATATATATTAATTTGTATGAATGTTGGTATATTAAAAGTGTATTAATAATAAGAAACTTATTATAATTTACAACAACAACTCCATTGGTTTTGAATGAAGCAAATATATTTAGCTAGCGCCACAATAATTTCAAAATGAAGAAAATTTTTCGGAACATTGCCAGAAACCTTAAATATTTATGAATCTATCGTTTGTGACTTTTTCCAGTTGACCAAACATCAATAAAGCTAGTTATTTATATTTTAAGAGGCACGGAGATGTTTTGTAGAAAAAAATTACAATTTACAATTTAAAAAAAAATATTGTTATATTAATTAATGTGGGTAATTTTCATTTATTATTAAGCATCAACCACGATTTTTTAATTTTTTTTTTTTTGTTTTTCAAACTTAAGGCTAATATAAACAAAATTAAAAAGTGTTTCAATTCTTAAAAATAACATTTGAAGCCACAGAAGCTACAAAAATAAATAAATATGCGAAAAAAATAGCAACGGAGTTTTAGATTTTACAAGTTTTTCGTTTTTTTTTTTAAGGCTTGCGATAAGCTTTCAAAGCTGCCTCAACAAATCTCTATATTTTTGCATTTAGCTTAGAGCGATCTAAAAAACTGCAAAGGTTGAAAAATTTACTCCATAATATTGAGTAGCGTTGGACAAGGTCTCACAAAACCAACAAAAAAAAATTACAAAAACCTGTTATAAAAGCACAAACGCATATCCCATAAAGCTTCGAAAAACTGACCTAAAATGCGTGTCCAAGCACAAATAAATAAGTACACACATAAAAACGCATAAATTCAATGGAAAAAGTCAAGCCGTTGTTTCTATATAAAACAATAAAAACGTGCGCGCAATGAAAATATATATTTTTTTATTGACAATAAAATAATTATTTATATTTACATAAAAATTCATCATCATCAACAGCACACGCAAAAATGGCAACGCTAAAGGCAACACTTGTGCGATATTTCACGATTAATTGCCGCGCGTAAATTAAAAATGCACACCAACACACACATATGTTTTTTGCACATATTCATGCCATTAAATTTGTATGAATGTGGGCGTCGAGTTGTAAAATCGCACAGCATTCCACTGTGTTTGCATACTTTATGGCGCGCAAATAGCGGCCGTGTGGTCAAAAAAATTATGCCGTGTATTCGTGACAGCGCCCAACACCAAAACATCGAAATGTTTGATAAAATATAAAAAAGTATGAATAAATGCTGCACTTACACACAAGCGAAACATACTTTTGGGCGCATATGCTGCTTTTTGTAGGAGTAGTTGGTTTTTTGCCTGTGTGTGAGTACACATATGAAAAATCACATAAATTTTACAACGCATATAAATTTCGCATGAATTTCTTTTTTGTTTTGCGAGCGCCGTCACATGTGGTCGGCAGTCATGTTTGCGCTCTTGCGTTGGCCATTTTAGTTTAATGAAACAGCAAGCTGCGCAACAACACCAAGCTTATAAGCTACATATCGATATATGTATATTTAGAGCAACAAACACGTGTCAAGCGACAACCATATGCAATGCGAAAAATGTTGATTTAAGTTATTTGCAGCCTACATTCAGGCGCACTAAAGCGCACTAATGGCGATCGATTTACATGCGCTTTCGCAATTAAAATATTAAACGTTTGCACTTCAGCAATAAATGTATGCACTTAGTTTTATTACACCTGTTGCATAATTCATTGCTACGGCAGTTGGCGTGTGGCGCGCGCAGCAGCTGCCCAACGTTATTGCAGTTTAAAGATTTATTGAAAGCGCCAGCAATTCGTTTCAATTGACTTGCTTTTGTGCATAATGAAAGCGGTTTTGTGTTTGATTTTTTTCGAGAGAAATTTTCGAGTTTTTTCTTTGCTTCATTATGCATTCAGCGGTTCATGTGTGTGAGTGAGAGAATGGAGTGGTGTATGTGCGCTGGATATTGTATGTGTGTATGTGTGTTGTGCAACAATGGTTAAATGTCAGCGATTTTCGACTTGCAGCTGTGCATTTCTTTCGCTCATTTTCATTAAAATTGCATGTCCAAACATGCACATAAATGCAGCGTTGTGCGCCTAAAAGCACGCTTTGCACATTTCTTTCGTGAAATGCACTGCAATTTAAATTTAATGGTCTGTTGCGCTGCTTCCATAGCCATTGTGATGTTCATTTCCGTATGTGCTCCTGATTTACTGTTCTTGTTGTTTTTTTTTTTTACAAAAAGCATATCATCTGGAAATACCTCTATTTTCCTCTATCTGCTTTTGGTTTCTGCTTCATTGGTCGTTTACTTTCTTAACAAGGCTTGTACTGGCTGAATGGAGTTTGTGGGTGTGCATTGGTGAATTTCGTTTGCTGCATGAGAAATGTTGAAAAGCGTTAAATAAGCGAATCTTTTACGAATTTCAACCCAAATAAATCCAAATAATAATTTAAGGCAAAATTTGTAATTTTTTTTTTTGTTTTCGTAAACATTTTTGAGAAAAAGTTTTTTTCGATATTTCTTTCAATAAACCGCGTATTAAATTTTACAAATTTCTTTTGTTTTTTTTTTAATAAATAATGCATTTCTATAATTACTTCAAAATACACATTCAAAACACTTCCAAACCACTCGAAAACTCTTAAAGACATTCAACTGTCAACACGTTTTGTTTTCCCATTTCTATTATTTCGCTGTCTCTTTCTTGACAGCTTCCAACTGTGTGGAAATATTGTAAAAATATTCAATATGACCGCAAAACGCCTCAACACTTGTTGGTCAAAACTTCAATTGAAAGCTTACAGTTGTAGAAATATTCAAGAAAATTGCACCCACATATGGATTGAGAAAGCACATTAGAATAAATAATAACATATAGACACTACCCGGCAGTAATATTAAAACATAGGTTACAAAGTAACTGGTTTTGTAACTACTTGGTTTCTAGTTATCTGCTGCTTGAAAGAGAGCTTAATTTGAGTAAAATTAAAGTTTAATCAGCAATAATAAATAAATAATTATTTTACTATTTTTAGTTTCCGCTAATATGATTATAGAGTATTCATATTCGGAAATCAAATTTAGCATTTTCGAAATTAATAATATATTTTACTGCTCTTTCTTCATTACATCTTTAAAATATGCTTCTAAATTCGTTGGCTATGCTTAAACAAATGCTTTAACTGTTTTCAAAGGAAATTCATTTAAAATATTATCAAAGAGGATTGGGCTTAAACAAATTTTACAAGAACATTGCAGTTGCTCAAGAAAATATTTTTGTTATTTTTCCAACATATTAACGAGTCAAATTGTAATTGCTTTCGAGGTAAATCACAACTGGTTAAAAATGCAACGCTTTGCGACCAATTACTGTATTTAGCTTCAGCATGCAAGTGAAAACAATTATAATTGAATTGAGCAACCATTTACGGTATTCAATGGCACAAACAAGTGTCTTCTATCAATGGCAGACAGACAGTAGAAGGCATTTGGCAGTTGAAAAACGATGCAGTTTGTATTTTACGAGGCAAATGGTTCACATTTTTGTATTGTCTGCTCCACATTCTACGTTTTCTCCATCCCTTTCTCTTCTGTAGCGCTGTGCAAGAATCGTCTGTGCGCACTTGTCATGCTCTGACAGCTGAAATATTGATGTTTTTGTATGCTAGAAGGTTGTGGCAACATTTTTTGCATCTACATGTTGCCGTTGCATCCCTGTGTGTCTCACTGTGGAAAGTATTAAGTGCTTAAGTTGCTATGTTTTCACTTTTTTATCGATTATCAATTGATTCTGGTCCTTCTTCGTGCAGCCTGCTTGTTATTTTGCTTTTGCTTGTTTACTTGCTGCTTAAGGTCGCTCAAGTGTTGTGGGAAAACCAACTGTGTGACAAACATGTATGCATGCGTCTGTGTGTTGGGAACCCATGCGACGCCTTGTCGTAATTATTAAGCACCTTTGATTGACAGTTATGCCAGTGGCTCAAATTGCTTGCCAGCGCATTTTGTGGCTGCCTTGGACTTAAGCTGTTTAGGACGGTTTAAAGGATTTACTTGGTTCATTCGCTATAAAATATTACAGATCTTCACACATACACACAGCAATCGATTGCAACACTGTATATGTAACTTTGATTATTTTTTCTGGCAAACACAGCTGCTGCTCAATTTAGCGTTTACTGGTAGCTTGAAACTCTGAGTTTTTTACAAACACAGTTGCAATATAGTGATTAACCACGCCTCTTTTCTCTTTTTTCTCCCACTTTAGATAAGGACATACGCAACCACTTGAGCAACGACTTGTATGCCGATGGTCATCTTGTCGTTTGCGACCGTTTAATGGACGCCCGCGGGAGACATACAGTAACAGCTGCTAACGCTGCCTCCGCCGCCTACTATCAACAAATGGAGTCGCCGCCGTGCTATACCATTGCCACCGGCCTGCCGACCTACGATGAGGCATTGCATCATCAGCACCAGCACCAGCACTTCTCCTACGGCATGAAGTTCATCTATCCGACGATTACGGCTGTGCATCACCATCCGGTCATTGCTGGTGTGTACAATAACAACATGCTCACAGCCACATTGAAGGGGCAGAGCGACTTGCAACAACAGCAACAAGCGCAGGAGCAGCTAATGAAGCAGAAGACATACAAAGTGTCGTCCGTGGCGTTGGAGGACGAAGCGTCGCTGGAAGTAGTCATGCCCGCCAGCTACGATATTGCGGAACTGCATGGTCTCAATTTGTCGTCTGGCGGTATGAGTGTAACCGCGCCATTGCTGGGTGTCAATGCCGCCGCGGCGAAGACGTCGGCGTCGTCGCTGGAGGAAGTGATTACCATACGCTTGGACGACATGACACCAACGGGCGCGTTGTCGATCGAAGCAGCAGCGCCGCCACGCCGTCCGACCATGTTTTATAATGAGCTGCGTCGCGAGCGGGGTGTGGGTGAGGAGCAGCAGTGCAGCGCAGTGACGATAGCGTGATCGCATTAGGCAACTACAGACGCCTACACGCTTCTTCGCGCAGCCTCCGATGAGCCGCTGACGGGTCCACTGGCTGGTTACGCCTTGTAAATATGTATGTCCTGTAAATATGTAAGACAGTCACCACAGAAGAGCTGTCCGCCGCTTCGTGTTAGATTCAAACAAAGAGACTAATTAACGTAATGACACTTCGAATGAGTCCGTATCTCACAACATTCATTAGTAACTTCTTGAAAATTAGATAAACTTATTTTTATTTATTTGTAACTGTAAATGATTGCAAGAAGAGATGCATTTAAAAATTATAACTTTGTTGTGTATTATTTATTTCTTGTTTAGTTTAAAGATAAAATCACTTTTCTTTAAAAAAGACTGATTGTTCATTAAAATTGTATGTATAAACCCGTATTTTCCACTGCATGTAAATAATTCTAAGTCCATAGTTAGCGCGCAAATGCAAGTAGTAAATTGTATTTATCAGCGAATAGTAAAACTAGTTAGGAATTTTATTATCTAAGCAAGCTAAAAGATTTATTAAATTTAAAAAATTACACAGAATTTACAAGTTCATTTGTTTTTCTTTCACTTACGTTCATTTTATGATCGTTTTTCGTTTTCTGGCTACTTCGATTTGTTTTCAGTTGGTAAAAGTTGCATTGAAATTTTGCTTTTCACATACATGCACACATATACATTTTCCATACACTCACACCTCTCAATTGCTTACACGAAATATTTGCAGAGAAGATTACACCGTTAGCATGACTCGTTCGAGCTTTTGACGCTTTCATTTAGCGTGAAAGCTCACAACGTCATTGCTGTTGGAAGCGCCGCAGATATGCCCAAAAAGAGTGCCGCCTGGACCACGCGAGAACTAAACTGGTTTGCTGAGTGTCTAGTGACAATTTGGTACATGGCTTGTCATTAATACATACATACATATGTACACTTATTTTTTCAACATTTCATTGGTATTTGTAAAACAAGTTTTAATTTTTTGTTAAATGTTTTTTGTATACAAAATATTTGAATTATCAATTACAAAAGTGTTGTTAATTAAATTACACAAAGATCAATAAAATTTCAATTATTTTCTATAAACACTGTTAGAAGCTTGTTAGGTATCATAAACGTAGAGCAAATGGCTTTTTTTATGAGGCAGATATTATGAAAGCTTGCTGACCTACAACTACCACACGCGGAAATATTGATCCCCTAAAGGCAGCCAATAGCATTTTCAAGGCTTCGACAAATTTCACTCAAACGAATTGGCGAACAAAATTAACACATTTCGATCAGGTCGAGATTAAGTTGTAATGTGAGAGCTGTAGGGTTTTTAGAGTGAAGAGACAATATCACATTTTACGAATTTTACGTTTTATAGATGGATTATCGATGCACAAAAACCAGTAAACTGTTAACGAATGTTTTAATCGTTTTGATGAACTTGTCTTCCTCCGTAAAAATTTTTTATGTCGAACTTAAAAACAAAGTAAATATGAAAAACTTTGCACTACTATAATTCATAAAATTTTTATCAGTGTGATATCTTTAAGGGGGTATTCTACTCTAGAAATGAAATTTTGGGCAGTTTTTTGAATTTTATGAAAAAAAAACCAAAAATATTTTTACTATCCATTATTTTATGGTGTTTTTATTGATATCTTAAGAATACAGAAAACAACAATTTACAAAAAATATTAAAAACTAAAATAATTAGAGGGGGTGAGGGGTAGACAGGCATAAAAAATGGCGCATGACTCTGCTGGTGGTCGGAAAAATAAAAATGAAAAGAAATTCTTAATCAGTAAGGATGCTGTTATAGTCCGGGAACACGAAAAAATTTTTTTTGAAAAATGCCGACTGCCTGAAAATAAAAATAACTTTTACGCTTTTTTTTGAAATTCCTGAATTTTTTTAAAATAATAAAAACAAAAATTTTGTCACGATGCTGGTAGGAACGATAAAGGATTTTATAAAGAGGGTGCACACAAAATTTCAAGTAAATCGGTTGTATAGAACTTGAGATAATGCCGGTACCGTGTGGAAAAAAATAGGACGCCACCTCACAAAATCGGTTGCATGTCCGAAAATAAGTCGAATTTTGAAAAATCCTTCCAAGGTCATATTTTTGAAAGTTTCAACTTTAAATATAAGAAAAAAAATGAATGAAATGAATTTTTCAAAATTCTAGAGTAGAATACCCCCTTAACTTATAACTTGGGCGAAGGAAAAACTGAAAATTTGATATTTGTCAGACATTTTTACAAAAAAATTAAAACTTCGCGACATTTCTTTTTCAAATAGTTATTATCCAAAAAAAATCTCCACTTCTTTGAATCTCAAAGACCTGAGTAAAATTTCATGAAGATCGATTGAGTAGTTCTCGAGAAATCTTGCCAATCGAGAAAAACGGCGCACTTAGCGCGGCTAGCCTCGAGCGCACAAGTTCTGAAGGTTGCATTTCCGAAACTATTACTCGGATCAACTTGAAAATTTAGGACAATATTTTAGAGGTGTTGTGTCACATAAAAAATCTGAATAATAAAATCGATTTGTTTAAATAATTAAAATCGATTTGTTGAAACCCGTAAACCAATGTAACCTGTAATTACCAAGTTGAAATCTACTCCAACGTAAGACAAGAAATTTTAAGGGCTTGAAAATTGTTTCGGCAAACATTCTACAGATTACCAGGCATATCTTTTTTAACTCCTTAAGAACCAATAAGCTGCTGTGGAAACCTTTACTACCGATGTATTCACAGATAAAAGATCAAGGAAGGGTGCTTTGGTCATCAAGGGGTCTATTGGGAAGCCTTTTTCTGGAAAAGTCCGCGTTTAAGATTTGAAATTCTGTTCTACCTACGATCGTAGTCGAAATTCATTAGTTCTAAAGTATTATGAAGATATGTACGAGTTAATCAAATATTTTGGGTTTAGCCACAGTAGTTACAATATTTTATATATTCCGAGTCAGTTTCATCTGTTGCTATTTTTGTAAGCAGTTTTAATATAGCGAACAGTTGGGTTACAAATTGTTGTGATGAAATTCGCGACCTACATATATTACTACATATATTTTCAATATAAATGATTTACAACAAAAGCACTAATTCTTAAATTACATTTCTCAATTTAAAAGTTTTATTTTCTAAAATAACATTCAAAAAGTAGTTACATTATTTTTGAGAAATTTGAAAATTTTAGAAATTCTTATTTATACTTCTTTCACTTTCTTTGACATGCCAATCCTCTGGTAAAGCGCTACAATCAAAAAATTAACTTTAACTATTACTATAAGAATCTTCGAACGCACTGTTTTTCGAAAATAGAAGGCAGAATATGTATATACATATACTATATGTAGATCTAATGAAACGAGCTCAGTAAGGGTTTCAAATATGATTTTGTACTACGCAGTAAGCCGTTAAAAAGAATGTGCAGAAAGTTATCGGTTTCACCAATTCACCTAGGTTTTAACTATCACAAATTCAAATCCTAAAAGAAATATTTGAAAATTAAATTGTAAAATAACTACAACTCAAAAAAGCTTTCTTAAAATACACATTAAAACTAACTAAAACCATTTACTATAATAACTCAAAACTTCTTGAACTGCATTTTTGTTGTACCTTTGAGCCACAGCTTGTACATATATGTATGTAATTTTATCAAATAAAAAATGAAAATAATAAGAGATTGTATATAAGACACACACGAGCACTATTGAATAATTGCACCACAAAATACACACTAAAACTACACGGACTTTAACATGACAAGTCCATGAACACCAATATTAAAGTACGATTAAAAATGGAATCTGAATGCGACTGATATTCAATAATTGAAGCACTTTGAGATAGAAAAAGTGTTTGTTTCAGTAATCTAAGAATCAAAATAAAAATACAAAAAATGTTAAAGATTTATGAAATATCTGCCGGCGCGAGGTTTTCAGAGCTTTTCCGTGCTGCTGATCTGCACAATTCATAAAATCAATGCTTTAACTGTTAGTTATTTCTAGATAAATATGAATATGAAATCGGTTAACTTTATAAAAATAAAATACAGAACAAATTACCAACGTTGCTTTGATTAATCTCTTTAAAATTAATACTATTGTACGTAAGTATGTATGTAGGTTTACACCACCGAAGAGGTTTAAGACGTGTGAAGGTACTTTGTTTTCTGGTTCTGGTTTTCTTTGATCAAATTCCGTCCGAAATATACGAGGTCTGAAGTTTCAAAGAAGAAGAAGAATTATGCAAGCTTCCTCCAAAATATGTAGATAGTAGAGTACCATTCAAAACATTTGAGGTAAGGATACTATACTCGTAAAACCGAAGAGACAATTTTTATCAACTGGACTTAGTGTCCGGCAACACTTCATAGGCGTGGAAGAACTTGATCTGTAGTTTTAACTTGGAAACTTTGCAGAATTAGTTAAGCAACCTTTACAATACATATTGAAAACCGGACTATAATAAACAGCCTTTTATGTCTGTTCCAAGAATTTTGTAATTTCATTGGTATATTCCTATTGAAACTATTTTGGTCTGCTGTAGCACACGTACGGAAAATGAGATTATTAAAATTTGATTTCAAAGAGTTTTTAAAAGGTAACCACAGAAATAAAAATATCTGGAAATGAAAACAAGAATTATTGAAATAGGCTTTGTTCCCAGAACAGCCTTGCTATGTAATCGGAAAGGATTTCGATGTCTGTATATCGAAACATGGAGCATTTCTTTGGTATAATTTTTTAAAACTATGTGCAGGATCTTTGTGTGAAGTTATAACAAAACAGCTGCTATGCTAAATATACAATAATTATGTTTACCTTAAAGACCAATTTGCTTGATTGCATCAAAAATCAGCTGAGCTCTCTTCTATGCATTGGAAGGTGGGCAAAAAATAGTGCCAAATGTTACATCAAAATAGTCATCAGTGTTTTGTATACGCTTTTCTTTCTGAAGTACATAAAGTCCATTTTAGTGAAGACGTTCCGTTAAATATAGTGTGCGGAATCGAATTTCTGGTGCCAAAATGTTCAGGCTGACGACATAGACTTTGGAGAAGAAATGAAAAATTTTAAAAGTGTGAACAAAGTCTTACTATGTTTTTCTCACAGTACTGCATATGCTTTCATACGTTTCTAGTCTATATACGTATGATTAATTTCGCATATTACTCGCAGCGCTCTCTGAGTATTTACGATCTGCGTTCGTTTTCATTTGTCCGTTTGTGCTTGAAATACGTAATGAGATAGTTTACAATTTATTTTAGAGATTTGTTTCCCATATACTAGACACTAACATATTCTTCTTGATTCCGTATTTTTGTGCTTTGACAGCATTGGAACTGCGGTCTATCGATTTGAGCTGTGCCAAAAGCCTTCTCGGTTGATATACTACAGGTACATTCCGAGTTCATATGTCGATCTGTCTGAATGTATGCCAGTAGAGACGCAAGCTAACTCGCGCACGCACGCTTCGCTCAAAGCTACCGTTTCAGTTACGTTCTGCATGCAAATTACTTGGTCGCGCGTCAATACTTTGTTTTGTTGCGTCGCGCTTCCTTTTTAGCAGTTATTTTAGCGTTTAAAAATTGCTGCTGACTTTGCTGCTCATTAAGGCTCCTTTCCTTGGCGTTCCGAACTCTTTGCTGTATTTGCGTAATTTTTGTTTTATTATTTGCTTCTGCTTTTAATTTATTTTTCCACAGTTGACGTAGTCTTCATTTACTTGCGTTTTCGTGACTTTTACGACGCGCGACAACAACAAAAAGTACATTTGTACGCATTTAAGCAGTGAGGCACGTACCCAGTAGTATAATATATTCATGGATGTGTGTGAGTGTATTCGAAATTAATTGCGTTTGTAGTTTTTCAAAAAGACATGGATTTTCAAACTTAAAATTTAGATTTTCGCTACTGCTGGTTTCGACTGGTGAGGACTACCTCCAAAATTCAATAAATCTTTAGCTGAAAATAAATGCCACTCTCGATTTCCGTTATACGAGTACTTCAGTATTTCATAAAGTTAATTATGTAGATAGAAATATTGTCTTAAGCCAGCCAGCAATTGGCAGTCCCCTTGGTACAAGGAGGCTCCGACTCCGATGTATTCGTCGAAAGCATCTCCACACATCAACCCTACAGCATTACGAATTTACAGGTTAGACTTCACAGGCGGTAACATATAAACAAGCACTAAACTTCATTCACCGAGAACTAGTAAATGACCTGTTGTGATGTGTGTTGTGGCCGAAGAGAACCAAGTTTTTGAATTTGTCCTTAGTGCATGATGTGACAGCCACGAAGATGCCTAAAACTCAAGTATTTTTGGAGCTTTATTGAGAACGTCCGGAGATTCGATAAATCAGTGGATTAGCAGTCGTAAAAAAGTTTGTGCAATTTAACATTTTAAAACCTATTAAGGCATTTATGGATCACTTCTATCCAAATACATATTTTATATGCATTCGCTTTGTGGTGGTCAACTGTTATACCCAAACTAAGTAATAAAAGTGATAAGAGCATTTAAGCGGCATACAACAAAAACGAAAATAACTTATAAAACAAAGAAGAAACGTGATGCAAAACAGTTTTCATCTACGACCAATTGAAGTTGTTATTGTGGAATGCGTGAGTCATGGGTCACACGCGACCACCAAGATGTTTCAAATATTTGTCGGCTACGGACGACAAATTGTTCTAAAGACTGATAACAACCCGACGTCGCTGCTCAGCTATGATTCGTTACAAGTGGAGCGTAGAACTCGCATTTAGGAAATTACCTTCGCTCATAAGTAATGCGAAGCAATTAGTGATAACACAGTTTGTGAAATTAGCGCGGAAGTACTTCTAACTAACAAATTAGTATTTGAGTAAGGGCACTAGTGTTTGTGGTTCAAGATCGTTTAAGATGAGCGCAAATCCATTTCAGTGGCGACTACTTTGTCAGTTAAGGCGTCTACCGCATGCAGCGCTCTCGTGTTTGAGCGAGATAAGACAGGGGACACGCTGCTTTTCTGACTTCATTCATGCATCCAACTGCTGTGGCTGACAAATAAAAAAATAATTCTTTCCACTTTTAATATGACGACACAATTTTGTTATTAATTTGAGAAAATTATGAAATTCATTACACACAAATATTTGTGCACAACGCAGACAGAAGAGCTGAAGATATTACAAAGATAATTTTATCAAAACATTTTGTGATGTGAGACAAACATCAGTTGAAGGCCCTGACCTCAATAAATATGAAAGCTGTTATGTATATAACTTTTGTAAATTATTTGAGTGTAAATCAGATCAAGACTGCCAAGCGTGCTGTTCAGATAATAGATATGGCAACTGCATGAAGTATCAACGCTCAATAACAGTCCTTTCTCTATTTTTCATACAACTGCCAAACTTCTCTGGGTAAAACTCGGAAAGAGATAATCATATGGTCATGGGTTATGAGAAAAAATCTAAGATTAAATGGGGTCGAATTAAAGCCCCTAACTTAGCAGCCCTCAAACCATAAAAATAAAAAAGATTTGTGGCGCGGTACACTTCACAGGTCAACAATTTTTTTTTTTTTTTTTTTTTTTTAAATGAGTATTAGTTAATATATTCTGGTTATATAAACAAATTTATACGGTTAAAAAAGCGGAAGTATATTCTTTATAAGCAATTTGATCACTTTTGATATTTGCGTCCACATAATGTCGGTCTTTGCTGTCAAAATAAAGGGAAAGAGCACGGAAGATAATGTCGCAGGCCGTTTATAAAATTCTGAAAGTTTGTGCACTAGAAAATTGATTCCGCACATAAAATCTAATATAATATATGGGAGTGGAGATAATTTGTATACCCAACTCACATATTTTCGATATTAAACTTTGATACACTGATCCAAAAGGCTAATATTGATCCAATTTTACAGAATAAATAGATCTCAGCGGCATTATGGTACCTCAGACGCCATTACCAATATCCATATATGGAGTAAAGTCAACCAGATGTTTGAAAATTCTGATATTAGTTATACGGGGGCTAGGGCAAGTTTTCGCCCGATTAGACTTGTTTTGGGCAAAAAGATGCACGAATGTTAGAGAAATACAGCCACTTATTTTTATTAACATATTGGCCAATAAATGCGGTAAAAACTAAACCGGAAGTTTGAAAATCATTGCACGTAGGTATACTATTGTCAGGAAGTCACTCTCGGAATTGAAATAATATATCTCATAGATTGATCATTATTTCCGTTAAAAAGTAAACGCCAGGTACCGGAGTCCCCAATTTCGGTAACTGACATCGGCTCCAACAAAACCACCCGGAAAATTTACCCATTTAGTTATTAATGTATCGCACTTTTAGTACTTTTTATCAAAACCGTTGTATGGGGAGTGTGCGAAGTGGCCATTAGATTGCAGCTATTTTCACACTGGTCGAAGTAAGATAGTGGTAGGAAGGAAATTTGGGTCATAAGCTCGAATGGTTTGAGGGATATATTAATTCAACCTATTTGGTGACATTTTTTAATGATTTTGAAACCACAGTTGCCCCTCACTTATATGCTTTCTTGTACTAAATTACAAGTTAATATCTTAATTTGCTGCTTAGTTAGCGCAGTTTATAAGTTTCCAATTAATGGCGTGCCAGTGATCCAATTACGCCCCTCTGCAATACCAAACTTCTTATGCAACCAAGGAATTACCACTGAGATGGCATGAGAGAGCTTTATAGGAGCTGGTGTAAAAATTTGACGATGGTGAAATCCTATATCTCGGGACCTACCAACCGATTTCGACAAAACTTAGTACTTGGCATTTTTTAACATTCTAATGTCACATTGTGAAAATGGATGAAATCGGACAACAACCACGCCTACTTCGCATAATTTTAAATTCCACTTGATTCGATCAATTTCCGGTATACAAACCAAGAACCAATTAATATAACGGAATACAACTTTACACGAGAAATGTCTTTAGTGTGTTATGACCAAAAAATTGTTTTAACCCAATTGAAACTGTTGAAAATACCGAATCAGGGAAATCTTATAGTGGTAAATCTGTCTGTCAATAATGGGTTTAATCGGATAAACACTTTCCTTAGTCCCGGCGTGGCTTTGTACCGCACATATCGACCAATATGTGAGTTATCCCAATGAATATAAGAGAACGTGTTTTACTCTTACGGCTTTGATCCTGGCAAATTGCTGGGGTATAAAATGTTCGCTTGCACCCGAACTTGTTCCATTGTTCCTTACTTGTTCCATTTATTTTATATAAAAGCAAATGCAAAACTTTTTTATTCATATTTTTATTTTGAGGTATAACAGCCAGAAAAATAAGATATGTACCGGTGTAGAAAATGTTGTTGACCAGTGTTATTAAAAAATATTGATTTGTCCTTGAGTTTGAGGTTAGTTTGTTATTTCGTGAATACTCCAAACCTTTTAATTTTTGTTAGCGTGACATTTTCCGTTAACGTAGTCATAAACAGTTGTGAGCCCTACGTTGTTTAGGTGGAAGAACTACTAATTTACTCGTAGTCACAAATCTTTATGACTGTCTATTTGATATTTCGCGTGAAAAAGTCACATTGACGCGTAACGAATTTTATGAAGAGATAAGAATTTATGTAAACCCGTGAAGAGGATACTGGGTACCAATTAGTAAAAGTAATTATTTCAATGTGACTTTTGACACAATGTAAACGTAATTCAGGAAAAAGAAATAATCATCAATTTCTGTCATTATTGAACAAATTGGGAATCGTTATGCATATTGCTCTAACGTTCATGGAATGTATTATGAACAAATATTCGAAGGTGCTAAAAGAAATGATGATGATGGCGATACTGTTTTACAACAACAACATGAAGGCTCGAATTTTCTACTTTAAGTCCTGGCAATGTTTCTGTAACATTGAGTTCCCTTTCTCATATATACGATCCTAAGGACGCTCAGAAAAAGACGTTTGACGGTGCTTCAAATTATCTGAAATAAAAAATGAAGGATTTGTTTACAAGATAGATAAATACAGGTAACTAAAATAGTCAAAGTGGCATCTTTCTAAAGAAATATTGTTTTCATTAAAACGGGTTTTAAAAGAGTTAAAGTTTTCATCAAAAATCGTATTCTTTTGTTCATTATCTGACCCTTAAAGGTTAATCGCTTGCCTCCTAAGAACTGGAGGATATGTTTCGTCTGTACCTTTAAAATTGAAAAATTGGGAAAGAAACCGATGATTACCGTTCAATATTAAAACAAGAAAAACATTAATTTCGATTGAACCGAATCTATAATATTCTTCACAGGAGCATTTCTTATAGTATAAAACGGTAAAAAGGCCCTTATCTTCATTTTGATATTTTAGTTTGTGTGCCAGCTATACGCGATTCGAAGAGGCATTGCCTTGAACAGTAATCCGTGCCAATTTCGGAAAGATACCTCGTCAATTAAAAAAGTTTTCCATTCAGTGGCACGATTTTGATCGTTCAGTTTGTATGACACTATGCTATAGTAGCCGGATACCGGTTCCGGCAAAGATGCAGTTTCATGAGGGGAAAAGAGCGTGAGGAAAATTTCAGATCGATATCTCAAAAACGACTAAGCTCGACATGAAGACAATTTACTTGTATGTGGTATTTCATGTCATAACTTTCCCTTCCGGGTTTTACAAATTTCGGGGTATACTTAATATACCCTGGTTTTTAACAACACAAACCCAATGTCTTAAACGCTGTTGGACACTAGGCGATAGCAAAAAAAAATTAAATCCAATTAAAATCGTAACACTTGTGGCACCATTGGAGCTGGAATGTACGTGTAAGTGTAGACGACAAGTTGATGGTTGTAGAACGCTGGAGGATCCAGAAGCGCTTTTTATCGACCCAGACTAGAATAGAATGTGTTTGTTTTTGCTCTTGTTTTGTTGTTCATTCTGTTGTTCTCGAAGAAATTGCACGCCAACTCACTGCGAACGTCCACTTGGTGAGCTGCCACACACACCGTTACTCCAACGCCGCCCACCACAACACCTTGTACTTGTAGCATCAGCTAACAGCGAAGCCATAATTAAGTTGGCTCCACTATGTACCACAGATATTTACACTTGCATGCTGACAGCTGCTCTAGTAGCATGGTGTGGCAGTGACAGCAGCCTTTTACTATCTGCTAGAATGTAGGAGTATGTGTGTATGTATATAAGTAGTCACAATGACGCCCGCGAGGAGCATGTGTTCTTTCAGTTTCTAAACAAGTCGCGCTCGCATAAGTATGATAAAATTCACGCGACCGCATACTCCTCCAAACAGGCATGATGCATACTCTCGTGTACGGCTGCTTGACGCTGCTGACCCAGTTCGCCGGCTTCAACCATCTACGCGACAAGTTGTGACACTTGTTATAATGGAGCACTCGAGCCCGCATGGTGTCCAACGTGATTACTCTAACATTGGGTGTGTACTACTGTAGAGTCTGAGATAGAAATCATATAATCGATATAAAAATAATTATTAACCAACTTTATGTACATAAGGCCTTTCTTTAAATATACTAGCAGTTTACAACTGTTACTACTTATTATGGAATCAGTTTTCAAGTTATGGTCGTAGATAAAAGTGATATTACAAAATAATTTAAATTTTTACCAAAGACAATGGCCTTTTCCCATAAAATGCATCGTTCCTTCGGCTTTTGAAATTTTAGATCTCCCAATTTGCAAATTTCAGCTCCAATGCGGAGGAACAATTCATAAAAAGATGACTTAAGGAGCTAAACCAGTTTTTTTTTTTTGCTTTTTCGATAGATTATATTTCCAAAAATATCCTATGAAATCGGCAAGCTCGTATTTTGAATAGTTTTTGGATGGCAGCGTTCTAAAGAGCGACCGCTCGCAGGTAAAATCATTTATAAGTGAAACTTTAAACGAGTTTTTCTCGAAACGGCATTTTTCAAAATTGCTGACATCATAATTCAACGAGAAATTAACCGTTAGATCACGATCTTTTTGATTAGTTGAAAATTGTCAATTTGGCATTAAAAAAACGAAATTTTTTTTCAATGTTACGACATTGTGTTAATTTTTGATAGTTTTCAAAGATCGTAGGTCATTGTATAGGAAATATCTTTAAGTTTAATAAACTTTTTGAATTTTTGTGTTTCAACTACTCATTCGCCCGGAATCAGCAGTTACTCCATTATTATACCCTGAACAGGCTATATTTAGTTTGTCATGAAATTTTTAACACCCCGAAGGAAGCGTCGAAGATCCTACAAAGTATATACTATATATATATGATCAGTGTGTTGAGCTGAGTCGATTTAGTCATGTCCGGCTGTCCGTCCGTCTGTATATATACGAACAAGTCCCGCAGGTTTTAAGATATCCTTTTGAAATTTTGTGAACGTCATTTTCTCTTCAAGAACTATAGCATTTAGCTGTCATGCAAACTGAACGATCGGAATCTAGTGCTGGTATGGAAAACTTTGCCATTTGACGTGGTATCTTCATGAAATTTGACATTTGACAATATAATCTCCAAAAAAAAAAGTTCAGATCGGATTACTATAGCCTACAGCTTCCATACAAACTGAACAGATAGTTACTAAAAGAAATGCACCTGTGAAGGGTATATTAGCTTCGGTGCAGCCGAAGTTAACGTTTTTTCTTGCCTTTCAATATTTTTGAAAAAAAAAAAATCTTAAAATATACCTTATTTCGTCCAAAGACTTTCTTTTCAAAAATCCACGAAAATCGCCTAATTTTTCATGTGTTACACTGGTATACCCCTTAAGAAGGCAAGGTAATGCTGAGTTCACGAATTCGAGAAAAGACGGATTTGACACGGTAAAATACAAACGCGTTAAAATAAAAAAATATGATTGAAGTATAAAAGTTAATGAAAGAGCAGACGAGCTCCAGATCCCTTGGCTTATAGCTAAAACTACACTCATAGTCTGCAAGTATATAAAATCGAACCAAGAGGTACATGGCCCAAAGCATTCTTGGTGAGACGTATTTCATAATGCAGTCACTCTCGGACTATATTGCAATGAAAAATAATAAAAAGAGTCATCAGTTCCACAAAATTACTTATAATTACTCAGTTTATTAAAAGGTTAGGCTCACTCGCTTGCAGTCAAGTAGCCATGAAATCTCCCCTCTTAGGCGCACTCTTTTAAACTTTGACCTTCCATCTGCAAGTATATCTCCCTATGATAAGAAAGCTATCATAAAATATTAACTTCACAAAAACAAAATTTCAAAATAGGTTTCTAATAAATTACGAATTTTATTTAAATTTATCTCAAAGGTCATTGATCAGCTATATATCGTAGTATAGAACCAGATCTCCAGGAGTTTCGGGCTACGCCCATGTTGAACACATTTCGGAATTTGCACCTGATGAGGTTTATTATACTTTTGAAATTTTTGAGGTTGTCACCAACCACAAGCAACATTGGCTGGCACATGCCTACAAATTGCTCTCAATAACTTTCCCTGCCCACTCAAATGAGGTTCACCTTGTCAACTGGTCAATCGTTCTATACTCTCCTGGATCAATTTTGCTTTCGTAAATTGAAATCGTTCCACATGCCTCTTAACTAGCGATAATTATAGCAATAAATATTAAAAAGCGTTGCGTAAAAACTTATAGCAAAAACTTTTTCTTGGAATATGTTCAAAAAACGTCCCATAGTTACGAAAAGTTTGTTCCGCGGTCTATATGTTAGGTTGTCAAATATCTCCCTTCCACCTTTTTGTCTTTTGAATTTCGCGTTTATGTATAAAGCGCTACAGAGCTCTTATCTGGCATCCCTTTGAAAGGTCTTGGCATAACCTACAAAACGACGCTATGCATGATTAGTTTGGATATTGCGTTCAACAGTTATAGACGTGTAAACATTCACGCTATTTTAAAGTCTTCCTTCGTTCAAGGCAAATCCGCTAGAGAAACGTTTCCTTAGATTAATGGTGTTATGAGGGATGGTACTCTATCACTTCGAACTGCGGGGAGATGATTTCGACAATTCAGAGCGGGTGAAAACGACACCATGGATAAGCCAGCCGGCAGAAAACCTGTGACGACGAATACCGATCAAATCATGCAAAACATCGAGTTAAACCGGAATGCGACATTTCGTGACATTGCCCAGAAGATGGGATTTAGTCACCAAACTATTTGAAACCATCTGCAGAAGACTGGATATACAAAAAAGTTGATGTTTGGGTGCTGCTCCCATATAACCAGACGCTTAATTATACTATCTACTGCGAACAACTGCACCGCTTGAAGCAGGCGATCGATCAGAAGCGTGCAGAATTGACCAACAGAGAGGGTGTTGTGTTCCATCAGGACAACGCCAGACCACACACTTCTTTGATGACTCCTCTGAACCTACGTGAGCTCGGATGTGAGGTTTTATCGCATCGGTATTATAAAGTTGCCGTCTAGATGGAAATAGATTATCGAACGAAACGGCGCATATTTGAACTAAATCCGATCACTGTAACACTTTTTATAAAGCATTGAATAAAGAGCAAAAAAGCGGAAGGGAGATATCTGACAATCTTATATAAAAACTTGAAAAATTCTCCTGTTCAACTCACCTTAATCATCTCCAGTCAGCTACGACTAATTGATACCTATACAAATAAAATAAAGACTTAAGATTTCTTTTAATATTCAGTAGTACCTCAGTGTACCGCACTCCTCTAACACATTATTTTTTATAATTTCTTGCTTAGCTGTATAGTTGCACCTCATTTCCAAAAAGACTACGATTACTATAAGCGCCCTCCGTAAACACCATATGCGCGCGCTTACTTTTGATGAGGCGAGGTGGCGAGCGTGAAGTGGTGTCTTCGCTTTTGTCGCTAGATTGCAGTGGGCGAATGCTTGCCACATACTTACAGAGCTCGGAATCATTTGCGACAACAGTGTCTGGACTGCTTTGTGCTGTGTTCGCGCCCAACTGGTTTTACAATAATTTCAGCAAATGGTTTTAAACAATTTTTCTTCACACTTAACTGTTTACGTTCAGAGACATGTCTTTATAACTGCATGACTTTACAATGAGATAAACATATGCTATTTATGTCGTGAATATCGTTGTTTGCTCTCAATGCATTTTGTCCAAACACACAGTGCTTTGGTACATTTCATTTATTTATTCTTATGACTAAATGAAGGCAAAGCTCGGCCTTATTTATCGCGCAATAATGCTTTGTGCATTGGAGGAACGGCGCAGACTGAAAACTTTGTTGCAACCTGTGAGAATTTCCTGCTTCCAGTTAGTATGGCTTAGTTATAAAAGAAAAAGAGAAAAGTTTAAAGATGTTAGACGTATTTGTATTCCATTATAAAGGGTGATCCATGTCGAGGATCCCTACTTTTTTAAAGAAAAAACGCAGAAACTTCAAATTCAATGGAAATGTTTAATATCTTTCGAAAGAACATTCTTTGGCATTTATTTTTTGAGGATTATCTTTTTTAAATGCTTGTCGCGACTACGTCTCAGATGGTCCATCCATTGAATCAAATTTTCGATGACTCGTTCGAGCATTCCGACTACTAACTGGCAAATGAATGAATCGAAACGGGCTTGTGTGGAAGACTTTAGGCTTTACATGTCCCCACAGGAAAAAGTCTAACGGTGTGATATCGCGCAATCTTTGTGGCCAATCGCCGAAGCGTTCTCACAATAAATCCAAAATTCAATTTCAGGTATAAAATAGTCGCTTATCATGGTGCCATAACGTTCGCCATTGACGGTGGACCGACGATACCACCGGACCACAAAGCGGACTAGATGAAATGGCAGCTCTTAAATCTCTTCAGCTTGCTCTTTGTCCTAAATGCGGCAATTTTACTTGTTTACTTAAGCATTGAGCCGAAAATGGGCTTCATCGCTGAACAAAATCTGGCTCGAACACTTCAGATCTTCTTGGAACTTTTCAAAAGCCTATAGAGCGAAGCAAAATCGCTTAAGGTCAAGGGGCTTCAGTTCTTGCACAAGCTGTATTTTTTGCGTTTCAATGTCCGAGTTGCTGTGAACGGAGCCGAATCGACTCACCACGGTCTTCACGTACACTCTCAGCTACAGCTTCTATAATTTCTTTACTGCGTACTTGACGTGGTCTATTCGATCCAATATTATCCAATAACGAATGCTGGGTCTCAATATCAATGATGGTGTTGCGAATAGTACACTCAGTAAGCCGATTATATTAACCATAAGTTGAGCGAAGCACGTAAAACACATTCTTTACAAAAGGGGAATTTTCGTAATAAATTTGAATGATTTCTAAACGTTGTTCAGGCGCAAGTATTTCCAAGGTAAAATGCCGAACAATACCGAACAAAAATAACATGATAGCTTGACACGACTCACGCGTGATATGTCAAAAAAATTCGATTGAAAAGGTACCTCTACTTGGATCACCCGTTATAATTAGTATTTTCTTTAACTTCAATTAGAACTACTCGTTTCATAATTTCGAAAACTGCCATTAACATCTCTATCGCATTTTCAACAATTTCTAGTTATGTTTTATATATTTTACCTAATTTTTTTTTTTTAATAATTATTAGTGTAGGAGTATTTAACAGACGGCAGATCCCTGGTATATTCCCTTTGCGGGTTTTAATCAGATAAGTTATCATATTTATGAACAAGTATAAAGACAACAGCCAATTGATGTAACTTTCTTAAATATCGATAATAATTTATTACTACTAAAGGTCTAAAGAATTCCTTCAAACTACCAAAATTCTTTCGCCTAGCAGCTTAATTAAATCGATCCCATAATTTATTGTAATTTAGATATGAAAAAACATAAAATAAAATATAATGAAATTCAGTAAATTAGTTCCTTCTAAAAATATGTAAAGTTCCTATGGTAATTTATTTACAACTTTAAGGGCTTTTTTGACGTGTTGCTTGAATATTGCAAAATTTTTCAAAATTACGTCATACTCTAAATATTCCGCACATGCTTCTTATTTACTTGGGTAACCACGCCTATAACTTCTCGCATGATTGAAAGAATACCCGAAAACCCCATTTGATATGTTTATTTAAGTGGTTACTCACTTTTCTCGTAACACAAGAAGGGACAAGGAATTAAGAATATTTTTATGCATACTCAAGCGCACTTAGGTACTTAAGTACTTACGCACATACTGCTTCAATATTTTTTATAAGACACTCATGTATACCAAGACACAAGTCTCATATTAACACTCTTCCTGCAACACTTACATCACTCAAGCACTTTTCGAATTGTTCTGCCTACAATTTGAAGATCTTACAAATTTTCAAACAAATTTCTCAAATTACACTTTCGAACACCTCGCATTATACTTAGGATTATCACGTGTCTTTTGCGAAAACAAGACATGTGATCAGATTTTGCCAAACGGTATCGTGTTACGTAGAGAGCCTGGCATTGTTTCTTGGCTGGGTCTGGTGACAGGAACTACATTTAGCCGCAATACATGTTACACCCCATTCTTTGAATGAATTCTGCGTAAAGTAAATGCTTCCTGCATTTCCTCACCTGCTTCTACTCCACACATGTTGCGACAGTGCAGTGAGACACCTTTTCTTAATCTCCGATCAAATATTAGCGAGATAAAAAATTCCATTTCCACCAGTCACTCTGATCATTTCGTCAAAGAAGAAGGCACGTCGTTTGAATAAATGTTTTTGTTTTACCACATTCTAAGTTCGTTTTCTGACACTCGTAATATTCACATGAGTAATGGTTAATCACTATTTAAAAATAGTTAGGTGAGTGAGAAAAGATTATGAAAATACAGGTGAATCTGTATCAGCATATTGTATCAGCGCATAAAAATATGATCATCGTATTTAAGTAGACACCGGTGTATCATCATGATTTGCAAATCTTATGCAAATATCTGCGCTTTATACAAAAAAACTACTTCTTTAATTTTTTCTTTTTTTTTTTGTTGCCTAAAGTAATTATTTGAGCAAATTTATCTCTTATCTATTTTGGGAAGCATTTTTCAGACGTACAAGTTTGTTCACCTGAATTAAAATTCACCCCGAAATTTGATTGCCCGCTTTCAATCATCGTTTTCACGCTTAAAATGGGGAAAACCTTTACTGTTTTCTGATGGTCATCAAGTTTCTCCCCTTTTAACAGTTTTTAAAAAAGTTACTCCAGTGTAGATCTTGAAAAATTTAATTTAAATGGGAAAACTTTAAAGGTTTTTTTTCCTAAATTTTCTTTGTTTAAATAAAAAAACATCATAACAAAAATTCCTAAATGAAATGAATTTCGGCTCCGAAGATTGGCCTAGTGGCCACATTTGGTATCACTTTTGTATTAATGCCTATAGATTTTTCCCTTTTCCAGCATTGTGGTTGGTTTTTTGCACAATTATTTGTAAAATCGAGATAACAGAGGGTCTTGAATACAAGTTTAAGTCCTCTCAAATGGCTTCTGTTAATAACATACTTAGAAGGTTTTCTTATCTTCCTAAGTACTTCTACTTGTATAATTACAAAAAAGTTTTATGATCTGTCGGATTCTGGTATCGAATACACTACACACGACGGCTGCCACTATGTATGCTCCCTATAGCTTTAAAAGCTCGCAAAATTAGCCAAAGTGTGCCAAAATTTTAAAGACAACTTGTTTCTGTACAAAAGCCAAATAATACTTACATACATATATTCAAATCTACTAAAATTTTTCGAAACCGTATATCTGATTAATTGGTGATTTAACAGAGCTTGTACTCACTCCCTTGTGCTAGGTCTGCCACAAATTTATTATTTCTAACCGATAAAGTTGCGAACGGTAAGAACATTCATTCTGTGACAATTATCTCTTGTATTTCACACTGCTAAATCCTTTTAACCACAAAGGAATTCAACATATGGACTCCAGATAATTTACTTCCAAGAAAATTTAGATTCCCGACTACAAACCGACGATTCATGTCTTATTTCAGTTTTTCTTCGAAAGACCTTGCAGAAAAATTTTAAGGAATAAATGCACTTCAGAACTACTGTTAAACTATTTATGGCTTGATAAAAGGTGAGAGATAATCTCTTATATTAGCAAGCAACCTTTTGCCAATTTTTTGACGCATACAAAATTAAGAATGAAAACTCATAAAAATTTACTAGGGTAAACATTGCAGTGCAATTATCTGTACGTATATTTTATTATTATTTTATATTTCACGAGAAATAATCAGTTTTCACAATAAATGAAATATAGGTGTGTATATCTGCCACTGCATATATTGTAATTTTGAGTGTTGTTTTATATCGATTGCTTCCTGCATGTCCTTTGAGGAAATAAATGTGTCAAAAGAAATACACAAACAAACAATCCCACAGGTAGTCGGAAGTTCCTCGAACGATAACTGTCCAGAGGTAATAATTTTCAAAAGCAGTGAATAGCTCGCAGGTGTGAACATTTATTTGTACCTATATTTATGGCATTTTGTTGCAAATACTGACAACAACGGCAATATTGCACTTGAGAGTTGAGCTGCCGGGTTTTGAAGGGGCGCGAAAAGTTGAATGTGTATATACAAAAAACAAAAAGTATAAAGAAAATAAATATTTAGCATAAAGGATATTGGGACCATATTAAGCCCATCCATCTGCTCACAACTGAAGAACTTAACTTACTGATGGCACGGAATGATTAGCACTGAGTTTAATCAATACGAAAACTGGAGAAGTGAAATAGGAAGGGAAAACAATTAAATTTTTATTCCAGAATTGTTTAAAGTGTTTTTAAATTTTAATTAAATGATAGTTGCTACCACCAACAAGTCGAAAATTTTTTTATAAGAAATTACTTAAATTTTTCAGACATTCGCATTGATCTTTGTTAGATCGATAGATTGAGATTAAGCCCAGTTATGGATTTTCCACCCTTATCCCCAATTTCATTTCGAAAACCGTGGAAAATATCGCATCACAACCGACTGAAGACAGAGAATTCGCAAATAAATGTTATAACGTCTCATCATCCCTTTCATCTATGTATAAAGTGGTTTCTGAAATTAAATACTCTGGGTGTGGGGTCTAAGTTCGCTATTCTTAATGCTTCGAGAGGCCGTTCAAGGGACTGCAGCTGTTTCAGTTATTATCGAAATCAATATTGGACTATATACATACATGTATGTATATTCAATATAATATTTAATAGTGCTTACTTTTGAATAAACTACACGATTTTATGTAGTTCTTTCCACGAATCTGCATTTTTTAATCTGTATATGTTTAAGCTCTTAAACAATAATAAATAATATTACATTAAAACATTGTATAGAAATTACGATTAATAACAAGCGGGAGTTTATTTCAACTTAATCGTTTTTTTAATAAAAACCGTTTAATATAATTTGTTCGATTAATATTGTCTTCTAGTGCTGATTCGGAAGGTTTATTTCTATTTCGTATGAAAAGTTCCCGAAAATCCTCTCAAACATGACAATCTCAAATTGAACTTAAGTACCTTCACGTGTCTGCATTATATTTATTATTTTAATTTTTTTTGTCCTGTTGACTATTTATGACACGTTGAACGATGATTTTTACTTTACTTTATAAGCATTTCGTCATATGTATTTGTACTATATATGTATAGTATATACATATGTATATGTGTATGCGAAGTGGGGGATTTTACCTTTAAGTGCGATGACGTGCAAAAAAGTGAAATAAAAGCAGTACGATATCCTCTGGATAATGGCGCTCGACAAAACAGTTCATTCAAAATTCAATGTAATACGAGTACTTTTGAAAAAATCAATTATTTCTCAGTTATATAGAAATTTTCTTTGAAATTACAAAGCATTTTTATTTTGGATAAATACTTTCTGATATAATTAGAGCTTCGTATGAAAAACTCAGTTGGATATATAGCATACATGTCGATTATTATGACACAAGACTCTTCCGAAAATTAATTAGATCTGTACCATTTTTTAGTTCTGAAATACCGAATAATCGTATAAAAAGTTCTTTCAACATTCTAGTAGGGATATTCTAGGCTAGAAATGCTATTTAACGGCATCTTTTAAAGTCCAATAAAAAAAACTAAGAACATATATATTAAGAATACAAAAAAAAAATAAAAAAAAAAAAAAAAATTTGTGATAATTTGATTAATTGCGGCGCGATGGCTTGGTGGGGGTTGAAAATAAGGGTGCGCCCTTCCTGACACGCTTCCAACACTTTGGGTGATCTGAAAAAAAAAAATTTTAATCAGTACAAATGACGCTATTGTCTGAACTAGGATAAATAAAAAAAAATTTTTCAGTAAATGGCGACTGTTTGAATTTTTTGCCCGTTTTTTGGTAAAGAACAAAATTTTTAAAAATAGTAAAAATTAAAATTTTTTAATAATTCTAGTTCCAACCATAGAGAGATATATAAAGAAGGTCCGCACCAAATTTCAAGTTAATCGGTTTATTAGAACTTAATAAATCATGTCAGAAGTGTTGAATATAGTAGTTTCGAGAAAAACGTAATTAAAGTTTTACGTTATAGGATAATCGCTTAACCGGTCTAGTTGCCATATCACTAAAATGGCTATAACTTTGAAAATAATTTAAGTTTTGAAAAATCCTTTTAGGGAGATATTTTTGAATATCAAAACTATCGAATTATGAAAAAAAAAATTTTCATTTTTGTCAAATTTCTAGACTAGAATACCCCCTAAGGGACTCCATATATACTATACATACCTTTAACCACATGTAACTAAGGCGTTCACAGTTTTGAATATTGTAATTTAGAGACAAGCACTTATATAACTGAATGTCACTGAAAATTTCGTCAAATATCTAAAGTTAAGCTTTTTACTTATGTACATCAAGCATATCTCCCCAATTTTTGGGCGAACATTCCTATATTTTGTGCTTTTTTTACTCATTATCAGTTGTTTTAATATTCGTATTTAACTAGGAACTTGCTTGCACAAAGTGCTGTTTTCGAAGTGCATTACCGAATACAGCCACATGCCATAACTTACATCATTTTTGGATGCCGATTGAAAAATTTCTTCTTGAGAATCCTCGTCGTTTTCCATGACGTTAGAAGTCATATTTGGTTCATTGTTCACCTCAATATAATCTGTAAAACGACTTCTACGTGAGCAGTTATTACAAAGTGGATTTCTCCTCGATTTAGGGAAGCAAATTTCACTTCGAAACGCAATGCCAATTTATGAGTTTCCATGGAAAACTTCGTGTTATAGGAGTTCGAATATTGAATATACTTATGTATATTTTGGTGAAAATAAGTCGGAGAACAAATAAAAAAGTTACGGAGAGACGGAAATTATTTGGATTCAATTGCTAAAACTTTTTTGCGAGCGAAGTCAACAGTGCAAAAAATAGTAAAAAATATTTCCGAGTCAGGGTCAGTAGAAAGCAAGCCATAAATTGGAAGTGCAGCTAAAATTTCTCCAAGAGTCAAGCGATTCTAGATAAAAACTTAAAACTTACAGTCGTAGAAATCTGTAATACTTTGAAAAGTGACCACAATATTAATGTGCATTCCGAAATAGTTCGAGTTCGAGAAAAAACGGGTTTCAGAGTCGCGAAAAATCCTTTTTAAGTGAAATGAACAAAAAAAAAGGGGACTAGACTTCGCACTACAGTATGTCGACGAATCAACAGAATTCCGGGAGAATGTATTGTTTAGCGACGAAAGTAATTATTCGCTTGTGACGGCAGACAAAAAATATGGCTCAAAGCGAGTGAAGAGTTCCTACCGGAAAACCATATCCCAAGAGAGTCATGGTATGGGGCTGCATGTCGGCACTGCACTTCGAAAACAGCACTTTGTGGAAACAAATATATAGCGCTTTGTTTATTTAGACTTTTTGAATTGCAATTTGAAAGAATCTGCAAGCAAATTGGGTCCTAGTGGCGCCTGGTATATCCAACAGATAGATAACCCTAGCACACATCCCATATTGTCAAGGAATGGTTGCTTTATATCGTTCCAAAACAGTTTCATTCGCCACCTCAACCACCGGACCTGAATCCGATAGAATATTTATTGGATGATTTAGAAAGCCGAACCGCTGAAATGACAAAAAATCGTATTTTCCATGAGCAACTGGTTGAGGACCTTAGTATAGGCTAACTAATTAATGCAATAGCTGTAGATTTGTTCGTGAATAAAATTTAATTGTCTTATTTTTAAGGGTACGTATAATTATATACATATTTGTGTTACAACAATATTTTTTTTAGTTTTATATCATTGGAGGTTATAGACTTGAATAGATATTTGTGTTCTCATATATCTTATGGTATACTCACTTTTGTAATAAAGTATCTGTGTGTATATCACGATTCAAAATCAGAACCACTTCTACATTGGACCTCAAATACACAACTTGTCATGTTTCTGTGTCGAACTTTGTCTAACACATCTTGTTGTGTTACAGCATGACTTTAACTACTAAATATTGTTGGGATTTGATACACCCACTGACCAGCACTGATGGTAAAAGTTTGGACTAATTCTATCTACCTATTACCCACCTTTGTTGTACCTATTAACTCCTGGATCATAAAGCCAAATTTGTTGAGACGACTAATTAACGGAACTAGATACTTGAAATACAATATAACACAAGCTTGATTAAGGGGATAGTTTTTCGATTATACGCCGTGGTTTCTATGGCTATCGATTCGACATTAAGATCACTCCCAAGTTCGACAGATTTCACATAATTTATATAATGCAGTTGCTCTTCCCGAATCGTATAGAAAAAAACATTGGCCGCATCCCATCCCATTATTTATTATTTTTTCATTAAATTGTAATTAAGAAGTAAGAAAATGCAAAATTATTCAACATAAGATCTCTCCTTATCCTTACCCTTCAAGCAAAACAAAACTACAACAAGCTAAGTCTATGGCAACTTCTTCCCAGTTGGCAAACTTGGAGAAAGATAAATATGGTGAGACATATTACATATGTACATACCATAGATTGCATGCTCTTGCATATTTCTCACGGACGATTTCCTTTCAAAGCAAACGAACAAAAGAATTCTACGTAGCAATTGTGGGCTCATAATTGTGCTCACGCTTCCAAATCAAATGGGTAGAAAATTTTCTTTTGTGCATTTGCAGGCCTTCAGCGAGGGATAGAATTGGGTTAGGTGTTGCACTTTGGTACCTGAGATTTTTTCCTCTTCTTTTCTATGCTTTGTGTTGCAATTTTTGCTTGCCTTGTCGACACAATAAGACCTAGAAATGCCGAGCTGGAAGGAAGCTGTTTGCAGATCGAGTAAAAATTGCAAGTGCTGCATGGAAACGCATAGCCTTGCATAGAAATATATATACCTAGCATAGCATGCGTGTGCGTTTTTAATACACATCGTCACGCAGCAGGATGTCGAACACTCGATGGCGCAGCGAGCTGTACTTGGCCGGCACACCGGTTTTCGGCCGAACAGGCCTGCTGCTCAGTTAGTGTCTTATTCAATGAGTCAATCTGTCTGCCTGGGCAGCTCAACAGTGACATTTATGGCAAAATGCATACTGATCGCTTCATTATGCGGCGCAATATTTCAATTGACAGAGAACGAACAATGCGACTTCCAGCTGAAGCCATGACTGAGACTGCTGAAATTGCCACTACCCTCTGAACGAGAAAGGAGCAGAAGAAGCAGTGGAAAGCAAGAAGTTGGCAGTTGAATGCGAATCATAGCGGGCAGTAGTCTTAATAGCAGAACTCTCCGGGAAGGACTCACCAGCACAGTCAATTTAGTACATGTTTCTCCATGTAATTTGTCTATATAGGAATTTTGTATGCATTTAAGAGCGGTTGTAGTAACACATCAACTATATTCTCCCACCGCATGCTGCGTCTACCCATGGCGCACGGCACTGTGTGCGTGCGGGGTCTCAAGAAACGTGCATTTTCAAAGTCACTGCCAGATTTGCAGGAGATGACTTCTTTAAATTTCATAATCGATTTTTATTCCAACACAATGACAATCTTTTCACAGAATCCAAATTTGCTGTTTTGTTGTTTTTCGTCTTTTTTGTGACTTAATCATTACCCGCTGTCAGCAGCAGGAAATAGAAATCTCAAGTGTGATATTGTAATTGTTGCCTACTAAAAGTAAACGATGGTAATATGTTGCCTCTAATCCCTAAATATAGAAGTCGACTTCCTGTGGCTGCATTCACGCACTTGTTTGTTTATTCTACGATAGCTCCTTTGCCTTTACGCTCAAAGGATGTGTAGGACATTGTTAACATAAGAACTCAATTTCAAATCTCCGGGGAATTTTAATGTTTAGAATTGCGTTTACTATATGAGCTTCAAGTATATATTAGGTTGTCAAATATCTCTCTTCCGCCTTTTTGTTTTTTGAACTTCGCGGCTTTGTATAAAGCGCTACAGAGCCCGTATCTGGCAATACTATACATTTTTGAAAGGTCTTGACATAACCTACAAAACCACGCCATGCATAATTAGTTTGGATATTACGTCTAAATATTCACGCTATTTTAAAGTCTTCCTTCGTTCAAGGCAAATCCGCTAGAAAAACGTTTCGTGAGATTAATGGTGTTTTGGGGGACGGTACTCTATCACTTCGAACTGCGGAGAGATGGTTTCGACGATTCAGAGCGGGTGAAAACGACACCATCGATAAGCCAGCCGGCAGAAACCTGTGGCGACGAATACCGATCAAATCATGGAAAACATCGAGTTAGATCGGAATGCGGCATTTCGTGACATTGCCCAGAAGATGGAATTTAGTCACCAAACCATTTTAAACCATCTGCAGAAGACTGGATACACAAAAAAGTTGATGTTTGGGTGCCGCATGATTTCACGCAAAAAAACCTTCTGGACCGAATCAACGCCTGCGATATGCTGATGAAAGGGAAGGAACTCGATCCATTTTTGAAGCGGATGGTGACTGACGACGAAAAACTAATTACATACGACAATATCAAGCGAAATCGGATGTGGTCGAAGGCCTGTTAATCGTTCCAAACAGTGGCCAATCCGGGATTGACAGCCAGGAAGATTTTACTGTGTGTTTGGTGGGATTGGAAGGGGATCATGCACTATGAGCTGGTCCCATATGCTCAGACGCTTAATTCTACCATCTACTGCGAACAACTGGACCGTTTGAAGCAGGCGATCAATCAGAAGCGTGCAGAATTGACCAACAAAAAGGGAGTAGTGTTCCACCAGGACAACGCCAGACCACACACTTCGTTGATGACTAGTCAGAAGCTACGGAAGCTCGGATGGGAGGCTTTATCGCATCCACTATATAGCGCGGACTTAGCAACAAGTTATTAACACCTGTACCTGTCCATGGCGAACGCCCTTGTTGATGTAAAGTTGAACTCAAAAGCGGCTTGTGAAAAGTGACTGTCTGAGTTCTTCGCAAATAAGGAGGGGAGCTTCTGCGAGGGGAGTATTATGAAGTTGCCGTCTAGATGGAAACAGACTATTGAGCGAAACGGCTCGTATTTGTACTAAATCCAAAACTGTAACACTTTTTGTAAAGAATTGAATAAAGAGCAAAAAAGCGGAAGGGAGATATTTGACAACCTAATATATATATTTGTATATGGAAGGTAAGTGTGCATTCTGCAGCACACCATGAACTCCCATTGCATTAGTTGGAGTTCCTGAAGTTAGGGATATGGCGTAATTGGAATATGCAGAGAACCCGACCTGAGATCAACCTAAATTATTTTCCTTCAATTTTGTTATCCTATTTCCTTTATCTAATAGGTTTGAACCAAGTATATGGAAAAAAATAAATTTTTATTTATGAGTCAATCTCTCGAAAAAATTGGTTTGATCTAATACTCAGTCAAAGAGTATTATTAAGCCTCAATTAAGCTCGAGCATTTTCGATTAAAATAAATTCCATCGAAATACTGTGGTTATAACTTAATACCCGACACGTTTAATTAATCGCCTTAAGCGCAGTCGACTTCAAGTAATCCAATTATGGCGTCGATGCCCTGACCTATTTGGGAGATGGATCGCCGTAAATTCCCAAAAAATTATCAATAAGTTCAAAATATGATTTTAATGGGAACAGCTGCAATCATATTTAGTACATATGTACATACATACCGACTAGTACAGTCGTGATGAAAATCAATATTCTGTTAAAAGAAAACTGTCAAATTTTCAGACAAATAAATGCAATTTTCAGGAGCGGTGAATTCAAAAAAATTCCAACAAACAGTAATACATCAACGGCCCAGCGCCGAAGTTAATCCTTCAAATGGCTAGACAAAGATTTATTTTTATATAATTTCCCTTAATTTCTTCCGCCTTATTTTATTGATGATTCCATTGGAGCGTGCGCGTCTGCCATTTGAAAGCGCACAGCAGAATTCCGCTTTAATTTGGTGATCAATAAATAAATATATGTTTGTATGTATACAAAACATACCTGAGTTGTATATGATAAGCAAACTATATGCCGTATTTTTCATTCCCCCTCGCTGTTTACATTCGCTGAAGTTTATTTCTGGCATAACGAGCTGCGTTGATTGAAGCGAGTCGTTTACAAGTAGTTGGCAACACTCGCTCACCACACTCCATTTGAAGCTTTACGTATGTAATACCTAGGCTACATACATACATACAAATGTTTGTGTTTGGATACCTAGACGACGCATGTGGACTGAGCAAATGGGGCGCAAGGTGCTTTTATGGGGCATCCCAACAAAAAGTGTGGCCGAATATGCCGTTATCGCCAGTCCATGTATGTGGGTATGTTTGCATAGTTGGTGTGTGTTTCGAGTGTGGGTCTGTTAGATATCAGCTCGTGCGGCCACAGCAAATTGGATTAAGCTATCAATCAATCAGAAGTGGCTGCATTGTGCCGCATGCAACAAGCAAATATGCAACACGCTTCGTCTTTCTGTTCTGCTTTGAATTTTCAATTTTCTTATCAATCGCATTTTTTACTCTACACGAGGGTAGATCATCCACTCCGCTTATTTGAAGTAAGCGATAGCTCAATAACGATTTAATGGCAGTTTGATTATTCGTATGATGGTCGAATCTACACCACTCTCAAATACGGTTTCTTAAAAGTCTTACATTGATGTTTATAGAAGGTGAAAAGTGTGATGGATACTAAACTTTCATAGAGTTCAATGATCTGAGCATAGCCGTAGCTACAGTATGATTTTAATTTGAAAATTAAACGTAAATAACCATAGGAACATAGTGCAACATAGTTGAGCTCAGATATCTAGATCCTAGATTTTTAAAGGATTGATCATACTAGTATAAATAAGTCACATCTTTTTTCTCCATCGCATTTTAATATTAATGATACAACCAACTGGTTCATTACGGAGCTCTATAAATAAGAAGGTTCTATGCGCAATCATACTGCTAGATTATATGGTTTTCAGGGACAACATGTTGTCCAGAGGTTTGGCCAAACTTAATCTTCTATTCGCAGAGCGTAACTTTTGAATTAAGTTTACCACTCGAGCCATTTATTTCTTTAGATCTGTCTCCTTTTTATACTCTTGCAAAATTTTACTGCAAAGTGTAATCTTTAATAATTAATTATTACCTTATACTCAACCTGACAAAACACAATAAATAATAAAAAAGTTGATGGTAATTCCTTCGGTTGAAGACTGTTGTCTCTTAATGAAAAAAGTTAGTTTAATAATATTTACACAAAGTACGAATATAAATGCAAATATTTAACAAAACCCGCTTCCATAATTTCAAAACATAATAGAATAAAAACAACACTCTGCTCTTAAAATATAATCCCGCTAACCTATTTACATTTAATAAGATCTCGCAAAGGATATAAATCAATCCATTTCAAATCATATTGAATATTCAATGCAAAGGCAAACTGTATTGAAGGATTATCAATTGAAAAAATCTGAGTTAGATTTTCCCTTAAGAATGTCATGCCAAGCGAAGCACAAAGAGTATGATGTCTTCACTTATCATGCTGCTTTTGAATGCCAAAAGGATAATGAATGCTTCACTGATGGAAAGGATCAAATGACCGGAGTTTTCTTAGTTTTTGAAAGAGAAGTAAGGATTTACACTCGAAGATAGGCATCGCACACACGGTATGTGACATTGTCAAGATAAAAAAGGTTCGGCATGAATAAGCAAGTTTGGAATGTCATTTGTTTGCGCTCTGGATTTGGCAAATAGAGAATCAGATAAAACGCATGCTCGATGGCGGGTCGGACTAATGATCGGTGACTGACTTTTAAATACAAATTTGATGAACGAATTATACTAAAAGAATGTCATTTATTAGTCCGTGCCTAAAAGAAATTTTCCGGATGCCTATTTATCAAACCACATGTTCTTAGTAATTCTCATTCACACATGAATCTAAAATCTCAACGAACAGAAAGTTCGAGCGAGGCTTAATTGAAAGCCGCTTAAATTAATAACGCGTTCTTCAGCTTACAACAGTATGAAATATGTAAATTTGGTATACAGCCGTGGGCATGAAAAAATATTAGAATTTACTAAACAAAAGCATGAAAACTATCGAACCCATAAGAAAGATTTCATCAACTCGATGGAACACTGAATGCTTTTCATACTTACTTTTCATTATCTCTGTGCGAATTTACAATGAATAAACATTTGTATAAGGAGATTTAAATTATGCTCTTCTGTTAGGTTAGGTTCCTTGGTTAGTTCATTACGATGACGAGTGACTCGATAAAGCTTTTTTAGTCACAAATTTTTTAAAACAAATAATCAATTCACAAGGTTCATTTTATATGCTATAGTATACATTACATAATTTTTTTTTTTTTTTTATTTTTTAGATCCGTCAACTAATGTGACGTAAGAATTAATTCTACTGGCTGTCATTTGAAATCACTGCACCATTCTCAAAAAGTAAATATATGAAGACATCTGTACATTATTAATATTGACGTCTATTTTCAATCAATATTATCTACGCTTTATTACATTCTGACTGACTGTATGTACATACATACGTAATTCGATGAACAAACTGATGCTGACCGACACACTTGGATTAGATTTCAATCTTGTAAAATTGATCTCATTGCGCACTTATTTTAATGAACGAAACTGTTTATGAAAACGCAACTATATATGTATGTATAGTATATCTTACTTGCATACATATACAAGGCTCAATAGGATTTGGGCAATTTAACTTAATCAGCTTTCAAGTTCGCTGCCACCAAGTCCGAATGCACCGTCATTGTAGACCTAACACACACCCAGATCCATTCAATGTATGCACCCCTTCACCAATAGCTTACGGGAGAAAAATTAAAAGGCAACTATTTCATTTTTATCGCTAACACAAAGCCAACTTATTGAATTTGGTAGCTGCCAGCAGCAGCTCCTTTCCTCGCTGAGCACTCTGCCTTTCCGTCCATTAAAGCGGTCGAAAAAAGGGCATTTTAGAAACTGCGGTTACTGCTTTAGATGTAGAAATATATTTTTTTGGAAGAAATTAATAAGATTTTCTACGCCTCTGTCCCTCCACCATCCGTCTTTTAAGCTCGAAGGCCGTGCGAGCGGGTGTACATTTAATGAGCGCCTAAGTATTCCCGATTGTGTTGGCATTTAATGGGGGGATTTGCTCACTCTCTCATTATTAAAAGTAAAACTGAAATAAAATGTTTATATATTCAACAAAGTGTCAAATTATGATGCGCTTTAATTTTTCAATATCACATATTTAGATAATTACATGCAAGCAACAATACAAATTTACATACGAGAATGCTCGCTCACAATGCATTTCTCATTGGATTAAGACGGAATTAAGGCATTCAAAGACTTCACCGCGGTGAGCTTGACAAATCATTACGAATAATTTATGTTTCGTGATTCTTCATGTTGTGAGAATATTCTCCATATTAGTTACCTTGATATCAACCTTTTAATGAAAGCTTTGTTAGACTAACTATTTCTATTTTTTCTCCCATATCCATTACATATTATAACAAGCCAAAGGGAGTACAATGAGCCCGATAATAATTCAATCAACCAACTAAGAAACAGCCGAAAAGACGACGTGACTTAACTTGCATATGCTCTTGATTTATTATCCAAACTAAAACAGTGTATAATATATCTTTCAAGTTATATTAAAACTGGTTTTAATTCAAAATTATCCATATGTAATATAATCAAGTATTAAAACATACTAACTTAACCCAACTAAATTTGTCAGATTACAACGTACTCTAATATTTCCATATGGACTTGAGACATCTATTCTCTATGGTTAATGTTGTTTAACAGAAACCATTTATTCAATCTTACTGCTAATCTTCGAGCCTTCTTCAAACATCATACCGCTATGAGCAAAAAATAGTAAGACTTTGTTCATAATTTTAAAATTCCTAATTTACTTTTTAAAATCTATGTCGACCGCAAAGTAAGCCCCGTTGGCCCAAATACACTTGTGGCAATCCCCTACTTTTTCCAACTCTCGAAACATTTGTTAAAGTCAATTTCCCTAATAGCCTTCAATGCGCGTAGCGATTCACGTTAAAGTCTTCAATTGACTCAAAACAGTTTCCCCGAGCTGAACAGCCAAAATTCACACGAAGCTAAATCAGGAAAATACGGTGGTTGCGGCGTGATATTGGTTGAAAATTTGGCAAAAAACTCCCGAAGAATCAATGCTGTATACGACGGTGCATTATCGTGGTGCATAAACCAAGAGTTTTCGGCCAAGTATCACCGAAGGCTTTTTCCAACATTCTAAACGTTTTGGCACCAGAAATTCCGCACACAAAATTTAATGGAACTTCTTATTCGCATCTCTAAATTTCTCCGCTAATATCCTGTGAATATTCATATTTTCATTGCACTACACAATTTTCCACAACTTCCCATTGTTTATGTCATCGTGATCATTAAGTGCATGAACCTGTGAAACGAAATTACACGTACTTATTCCCACCGCTAAATTGCTGAACCACTATTTTTGTGCTGCATAATTACCATATTTTCCAGAAAACCGTTGCCTCTTCTGTTCGTTTTTCTCATAATGTTAATGCTTCTGTGCATTTAATTTTTTTATTTCTTAAGAAATTGCAGGCGCAATCGACGGCTTCCCTGCAAGGCAGCACGCAGCGTGACTGGTCCGTGTAGGTAACAAGTGCGCTTTCTCGAATAATTGTCTTTTGTTATTTCAACCCTCGCCGAGTTAGCTCCGGTTGCGAGCCTTCAACATAACGCATACTTATATATGTATGTATGTACGTATTGACTCAGATCATATGAATATAGTTTTCAAAATATTCTCTATTTTATTTCATTTCGAAAAAGTCATAGCACTATCTTATGCATTTATGCTTTACTGATTTTCTTTTTTGTTTTCTTACACTATTCAGCTTGTTTTCATATTTTTATCTTTAGTATTGTACAATACCCCCTTCAGTTGTTGTTCATTTTCCTTCTTATCAGCCCTCGACAACATTCGTTCTACGGCGTAACCTTTACTTTCAATGTAATCCTTAAACCGCCTAACTGCTTTTCGCTGGCTTCTCATCTCGTATGTCGTTTTATGCATTCATGACTTCGCTTGCACCAGTGCAAGCAGTGTCATACTAACCACAATTGATCAGTTGAGTACAAACGATTTATTGTTAGTCGGTAACCATTTGACATTCATAAACATGCATGGGTAGTATACCGTCCCAGGATATCAAGGATAAAAAAGATATGGTCGGATAGAGGAGATTATCCTGATCAAGGATATATATGGTTATAGCAGCAGGAAGCTTATAGTTTCCGAGTTATTCGCGTTTAAAGTTTAAAATTTGCAATATTTTACATATTTTCGATATATAAAATTAATTTTGCACTTATATTTTTCAATTTTATATACACTAACACATCACTTGTTCATTTGCACACATTTATTTTACATACTATAGTGGAAAAATTGCTTTTAATATACATTTCAATTATTTATTGTTGAATTTTTATTATTTTAGAATAACAAATGAATTACAAACTGTCAAATAATCAGTGTTACCATACTAAAATTTTTTACAAACTAAAACAAAAAAATATAAGGAAATATTATACCCTAAATACAGGAAACATAACCGTTGATTAACAATAAAAAATATATTATAGTATATGTATGGATGTGTATAAAAAAACGAAAATATGTAACTAAAGAATTGGTTGGGTTTTTTGTTTATCATTCTTGAATAGATCCTCAAATACTCAAACATTGGTATTGTAACAAGTTTTGTACCCCAATTAAACAAATATACGAACCATGGTTTTAGTGGGTGATCGCAGGGCAATCGAGAGAAAAACCGGGCTCAGGGATAACAAAGTGGTGAACTCTCCCTACAGGAATGTTTCTTATACTACATACATTTTATTGACTATCTTCGCAATTACTTAAATCTTTTGTGAAAAATAATTTAAAAGAAGCCTCCAGCTACTTTTTCAAGTTGTTAAACGAAACATTAGGGCGAATCCGGTCGAATCCTCCTAATTTTTATTCCGCAGAGAATTGGGTTACATACTATATGCTGAAACCCTTTATTACAAAGGGCGATAGCAAACTGAGATTAAGCCCTCAAATATACATATAATCCCAGATCACAAACACGTTTTTTAATTAAATACTAACAGAATACTCTCAAATAAAGCACTAATCCAAAAAAAAAACAAAAACAAGTAAGCAATGGCTAAGTTCGGGTACAACCGAATATTATATAAACAGGGATATACCATAAGATGTAAAACGTCAACTTATTGTAAATATTTTAATCGCAAAGATACATGATTTCATTGAGATAACTCAAAGATTGGACGATAGATCCAGCATAAAGTCACATGGAAATTCGAAAATTTTTATATAAGGTAAATGGGGGCTCATGGAATTATTGACCCGATTCAGCCCATTTTTTATACACAGAAATATTGTTATCAGTAAAGTTTTCTGGAATTTCAATTATATATCTTACACATTGACCGATACTTAAGAACCTGAACAGTCTTGTTTGGATTTGGACAATTTTTGGTCATAAGGTGGTCATAAAGTGAAAGAATCAAATGGAATTTACAAACTAGTTATGTGGGAAGTAGGCGTGGTTGTTGCCCGGTTTCGCCCATTTTCACAATGTGATATAGGAATATAAAGAAAATACCACGTACTTAGTTTAAAAATCGGAAGGTCGGGTCCTGAGATATGTGATTTCACCAGAAAGTGGGCTGTGCCACGTCCATTGTCCAATTTTCACATGGGCTCCCGTAAAGCGTTCTCATACGATCTCGGAGGTAAAATTTATTGTCTCTGGCATAATTAGTTATTGATTTATTGCACTTTTAGTAGTTTTGAACAGTACCGTTATATGGAGAGTAGAAATTCTTATAATTGTCTTGTAAACACATATTGGTTTACTCAGGAGCAATTGGACAAAACGCGTTTAGAGTTATTTGAATAACGTTGGATACAAAAGTTATTTCGATGTATGTGTGTAACACAAGTTATTGCAAGAAACTCATGAACCGAAATTTCATCTCCGAATTACTTCATGACAACGTCAAGTGGAAACGGTCCCGATCAAAACGCGATGAGCCGTCGTTAACCGTTGCCAGTCAGGTTTAACAGTCAGAAAATTTTGCTATCCGTTTGATGGGTTTGTCAGGGAATCGTTAACTATGAACTGTTATCTAACGGTCAAAGTCGTAATTCTGACCTGTACTGCCAACGATTGAACCGTCTGAAGTAGCGGCCACATTTGAGAAAAAGGATAAAAATTACACATCGATATTGAATCGTTAGAAGCTCCGGAAGTGTTATTTTTTTATCTAAAGGCATAAGGGGTTTTCATGACAGTGGTATTACTTTCAAAACGTCAACACTTTATCAAACAAAGCAGTTCATACACAAATACATTCTTTGAATTTACAATACACAGTTCGGAGTATTTTATATGCAATAAAAATGCTTTACTCATCTTGCCACGCAAGCAGTAAGCCAATATTAAACCAATTGAGTTAGTGAAAATGAACCAAAGGCTTTGAAACACTCTATGCAAGTTCTGAAAAAACAAATTATTGAGCCGCTATCGGAAATTCAAACTTGTCTCCATCTTCCTCGTCAATTGACTCCACAGTACTTGGAGAACCAACACTTGGAGCGAGAGACGCACGAAGAAACCCAACGTTGAAAACCTTTGGAATGTCATTTGATATTGTTGTTAGAGGAAAGTGTTGCTGCGAACCAAAATAAAGACAGCAACAAGGAACCTTGTCTGTCTGTCATCCCCCAAATTGTTCTGTAACGCCAATTATGGGCCACATAATTTGAATCTATTGTATGTAGACAACTATTATGTCTTCCGTGTTCATGCCACAACAATAAACCAACACATGCAGACGAACAGACTCACATATACATTATGTATAAAGGTTTCAACACAAACAGAGACATTTCGAAAATGTAGAAAAGAACCAAATTATGTTTGAGAAGAAGATCGTTTTATGCTGCCACACGTACATAACACAAGACAACACGAAATAATGCTCTTGTTCTTAGTTGCGTGTGTGCACAAAAGGCCTAGTGAAACATTTCCCAGCCAACTAACCATCCATCTATGAAGAAATGCTCGAAGATCAACCGAAGAATGGAAAGATGGGCCTCGTTGTTGTTTGTTGATGCGTAACCGAGCGGCAAATGAGCAAGAACAGACGGTAGTAAACGCACTTGCCCAATGCGGCCCTAAGCAGCCGTCTAGGGATGAAGGTATGTGCGACGGAAAGAGCAGTTAAACCGACAGAAATCCATTTCCAAAAGAAATAAGTCTTTGTTGTAAATTCAACGTCACAAAAAAGAGAAAAAAGAAGTAAAGACATGGCGAAAAGGCACAGCAGAAATGTTGAGCAAAGCAAGATAATTGATGAAGAACAGGTAGACGGTTTGCCCTGCTGAGCACTGACTGTGAGTGGCGTATTAAGCGGAGAGCGAACGCAATAGTGATCACGAGAGATCGCAGTTTCTTTTCAATCTACTACAATTTACGCTCATCCCTAAATAAAGGCAGCAGCAGCAAATTACTGTCAAAATTCCTCATGTCCATAGATTTTGTATGGCATATACCTAATAAACGAAATGAACCAATTAATTCGGTTTGCATTGCATATCTTTTGTACTGATTTTAGAATTCAAAGCAGGATTTGACGTAAAGTTTACGTTTCATTTAGCGACGCCGCGTCGGCGTGCACGCACCGCTGAACGCTTTTATTTGGGTAATGCCGCCTGCTAAATAATTATACTCAAGCTACCGCGAAAGACACTGAGAGTTTTGAAGTCTCTACATTGTTAGTGCGTTTTGAGAAGATCAACGTTTCGGAGAGACTTACTCTAAGCAACTGAGAGTCTTTACAGTATTGAGGTTATCTCTTACCGCTAGTGTGGAGTAACTTATGGCTGCGTATCTGCGTTGCGGGCAACAGTTTAAACAGAGATTGTGTTAGCGACGGACGTACTAGACGAGCTGCTAACTGCTTTTAACACGCGAAGTGAAATAAAAAAGTGTACCAAAAGTCGTAAAGTATAGCAATTCAGTCGCGTCTTAACAAAGGAAAGCAAATTAAATAAAGCGTGTCAGAGAAAAAAAGAAAACGCAACTTACTTCGGGAGAAAGTTAAAGAAAACCACACTGATAAAGTAATTACACATGAGACACAATTTATAAATCGCAAAAACCACAAAACAATACAAATAAATAAACGCCGCCACATATAACACAAATCATTGCTCTTTGTGCAAAAAAACAAAAAACCAAGACACAACAAAGTCGTCGACCCAAGAAAGTGATATCGTACCTTCATTCCGAGTGTACGCCGTATAAACGCTAACATGGAAGGTCTCGCACGCTCATTGAATTTCGAGCTGCCACACGAACTGCCACCCCTGGACAAATACGCGCAACAAATACTTGAAAATAGCAAAACCATTATAGTTCCTGCAACACCCACAGCGCCCTCCGTACAACTACCTACGTCCACGTTCAGCACATCCAGTGATTTTTTGCAAAGAATCGGCGCGACGCTGCTCAATTCCGTACAATTGAAAAAATACGTTAAATTCGACAATTCACCGGTCGTTGGGGCTTCAGTGAGTGGCAGGGCAGACGATATGGAAATGTTCGGCATGCCGCCGCCACCGAATCATGTGTCGATCGATTCGTCCGGCTTTGATGCCGTGGACGAGCTGCAGCGCCAATTGGAGTACGACAAGTTCATGAACGAGGTGTGGATCGGCATTGTGCTCACACTGGTACTCACTTCAATGGTATTCTGCGTCTGCTCCTGCTTCCTCTACCATCAGTTCCGCACGTGGAAGAGAAATTGTAAGTAAAAGCAAAACAAATTAAGTGATCAGGAGTAGGAAGGGCATTCTAGAGTCACTATCGGTAGAATGGGAACGGGTCGGCGCTCCGGTGTCCTCTTGTGTCCTACTACTGGAAAGTTGGGCCTCGCGGATGCTTGGTCAACGCTGGGCCAGCATTGGTACTTGCGCGGTCGCAAAAGTATTCTGGCCCAAGATAGATCACAGAAGATCTAACGATCTCTTCGCCCTCAGTAAGGCTAGCCTCTCTTTAGTAGAGGCATGCTGTAAGACTAGAAATCTTACCGGATGTCGTATGCCGTATGCAAAAGCTGCTTAGAAGAAGATGCGGCAGAAACTAGCCAGCACTTCCTTCTTGACTGTCCCGCATTCGGGAGGTTAAGACTTAGACACTTGGGGGCACATACCTTCAGACATCCTACCGAACTGGTGGGTGTAGATATTAAGCCCCGTTTGGAAATTTGTATTGGCTACCAAGCGTTTTGCCGATCTCTAAGTCCGAACACGGGAGTTCTATTTTCTAAGGCATCACAAAGGACTACGTAGTCCAACCTAACTAATTAATTTTCCGCTTTTTATTTATTCATACCCATTTTTATATTATATGCTATACGTTTAATTATATTTTGAAAGTCTCTTTGTAAATTCATTAAATGATTTTCCTTAAGGCAATAAGCAAATTTACAGTTAAACAAATTAAGTGATAATTAATAAATAAAATTCTATAAAATTCGTAGTAGTAGGGTTTTAGCCGTTATAAACTAAATATACATTTAGGTTTATAGTTGACTATTTTTTTTTTTTAATTAAAAGTACTAAATTTCATTTTATTTATTAGCTTATTTGTTTTTTTCATATAAACAATTTGATTTTTTAATTTACTTGAATTTTGTACTATTTTTTTTTTTAATTGAAATAGTACTAATCATACATTTTATTATAATAATAATATATAAAAATATATAGATTTTTTTAATTTTGTATATATTTTAAATATTTTGTTTTTTATATTATTTTTTTTTTCATTCTTAACACAATATATTTGGATTAATTTATTTAAATTTAATTTTGATTTTATTTGTTTTGCAACTTCAATTTATTTTAATTATTATATTTTTATTCAGATATTTTAAATCAGCTGCATCTTACTTAATTTTAATACCAATTAATAACATAAAAATTAAATTAATTCTATTTAAATAAAAAAAAACATTAATAATTTATTAATTAATTTAATTATTAATATTTAACGTTTCATTACAAACTAAATTCAAAATTTTTTTTAGTTAGCAGGATTTATTTATTTTCTTATACCTCCATTCAATTAAGTTGAAGTTCATCGCGTATTTTCACTGCATATTGAGCTTAAAATCAGACATTTATTTGTGTGTGTGTATGTTTTTACCAATTTGTACGCACTTTTGTAAGTCTGCGTCTCACCTTGGGCTTAAAAAATCAACAAAAACAACAAGTCGCCTATCAACACTTAAATGCTTGTACCATATATGCACATAAATATGCATATATTACATATGAATGTATTAGTTATATGTTTTATATGTACCTACATATGTATGTGTATCTATTGAGTATCAATGTTTGTCCAACTGCAATAGGCATTGAAAATCCAATATTTATATTGACAATCGACGGTTAGCTGCATGCACTTTATGTGCACAAGCACACATACACACTTGTAAATACATATATATATGTATGTATGTATTTACCCAGAGACATAAACTTGGCATGCGCCTTAATGCCAATATGTGCGTGTGTATGTCTGCTTACTGCGGTGCTAACGCAGGTGTGCCTATTTGCAAAAGATTTCTCAACATGCATTTGTCAACATATACATGCATATGTGTGTTGCGCGCGTACGCAAATACGTCTTTGCCATTTGTTATGCGCACTCAATTCGCTATAAGCCATGACCATATACAAATATACCTACATACATACATATCTAAGTGCGACTAATAAAGCCAAGCATGTAAATGCTTACTGCGCCTTGCCTTTGGTCGCACATTCGTCATAAAACGCGAACTTTTTTCAAAAATGGTCAAAAGTGAAATTAATTGAACGATTAAGCGTTTAGCCAAAGATCGACGTGCCTTCGAAGAAGTTCTTAAGCGAAAGTCAATATAACACGTAAGAAAGGGCTATGTTCGGGTGTAACCGAACATTTAATACTTTCGCAACTGGCATAGATTAAAACCAAGGACTGCAGCATCGGAATCCAAACAATTTTACATACACTATACATATATGTATGTATGTATAACTCATACTCATACACTGACCCACATATCCGGCATAATAGCAGAAACAGTCAAAAACGCTACTCCCTTCCTTCCTTTGCCTTCCTTAGCAAGCAAAATGTGTTAAAAGTTGAGCCCGTGGTAAAAACGCAGAAATCAGCCAACTTTGTTTGTTTTCATTTGAACAATGTTGTCATTGCTCAATACGCATATATAGTTTTGTACACATCGATGTTTTCAATTACAATTTTTTATAATATAAAATATCAAAACTGAAAAAAAGTTTATATTATATATTTGTAAATAATATCATTCGACTCTGATTTTGAGTTATTTTAAGAAAATTTCAAACATATTGAAGACAACTTTTATAATTACTACAGTATATAGAGATTGGCAACCCTGCGTTGTGAGAGAGCAATCAGCTGACACGTTTCTACGGCAAAACTCCAAATGCCGTGGATTCCTACGGCATCGTACGGCAAAGAGAGAAGGGAGTAGCGTTTTTCGCTGTTCACTTACATTGCGCGCCCATAAGACAGGTCGTATCAACTGACACGGGTCGTATCAACTGACACGCGCCACGGGTCTACGTTTTTGGCTGTTTGTGCTATAAGGTCATAGTTACTATTATCAAGAAATTATTCTCTCCTAATTTCAATCATAATATCTCACAAATTGACCGATGTTTTTGGTAAGAAGTGAGGCAAAGGCACACTGTTGGAAGGGGTTTTATAGGATTTTTTTTGAGCGAATTTGGTTATTTCAGCTTGAATGGTTTGGAGGTTATGTACATTAAACCTATTAAGCTGCGCTAAATTACAGTTCTATATCTTAATTCGGTGTTTACTTATGCCTCTTGAAAATGTTTCGTCTAAAGGGTTTTGTGGGCGTGCCAGTAGTCCGATTAAGCCCATCTTCGAACTCGTCCTCTCTGTTTTGCCAAGAAACCCGTGTATCAAGATACATACATATGTACAGACATACATATAGTATGTCAATTCAACTCGGACGGACGGACATACAGACATTCCTATATAACCCTATATCTATCTCGATTAGTTTCAAGTGATACAAACAACCGTTAGTTGAACAAAAAAATGTGTACTCAAAATGTTGCAAGAGTATAAAAATAGAAATGTGTCAATTACTCTTATTTATCAATTTCGTGTTTGCTATTTTTATAGCCACAAACACACTCACACATACACAGCTGTGTACTTATGTGTGTTAACATTTCACACCAGCATTTTGATTCAGTTATGTTGTTTATGATTAAGATTTACGATAACTTTCATTTGATTAGAATTTCCTGTGGTTGCTCTTATCAGTTTTGTGTGACGCAGTTTTTCGAATGGCAGACATTCCGAAAGCACGTAGGCGCTAAATGTTTTTTATGTGGGAAGGGAAATGCAAGTTTTGCAATCTGTGCTCATTTGTCAATAATTTGAAGGCTGTTGATGATTATTTTGCACATTGTTTCGCATTTGTTTTCAATAATAATTGATAAATATTGACTGCACATCTACATCTGAGTACATATATGTGTGTATATGTGTGTATATATGTATGTATATTATTTATTTGCATGTATATATACATATGTATATGTGTAAGTATGCTTGATTGTCCCAGCAAACTGAAGATCTGCGCCCTGGCTCTATGATGTTTGATAAGTATTTTAATTTATTTTCATTGTTAATAATATTAATCAATAAATATTGTTTTTATTTACATTTTAAAGTGTTAAATGCTTTATTTCAATTTATTGAATATTTAACAATATATAAAAAAGACACTTGATATTTCTGAAAGCTAATTACTTTTCTCCACGTTGTTGTTGTTGCTGAATTTTACCATAAAACTGAAAAAAGTCAGAGATCAAAGTGATAAATTAAATTTTAATGTAAAGCAAATCGTATCACAATTTCAACTTGATATAGTAATTCAACTCTGACGAAACACAAGACAGGCTTAATTTTAACATATACCCATAGTTCCAAGTTTATGAAAACAGCCCTAAAATCTCAGCTTTTCGATTCTTTATTTCGGGAACGACGAGGTCGTGGACACACGTAATCATCCTTATGAGCACTTTTATATATTTAGACAGGCATTAGTCATTTATGTTGATTTAGTAGCCGTTTTAGTAATTTTCCCCACATGCGATTCAAGTTGGCTTTGCAAGCTTTTTTTCTGCCTGTAGACAGTCTATTATTTGCAGCTGCCTCTCCAATAGAATCCTCACCACAATTCATTGTTCTCATTTTAACAATTTGCCAATTTGAATATCGAAAGTGAAAATAAAAGTAAATACATAACAATAACTGAGAAACACCTAGCACAGTTTCAAATAAATGACCAATACTCATAAATTCCACGCTTCATTAATCTCACTGCTCAAACAATCAGGCAGCGTTCAAGCTGTGATTTAACATTTAATGTGGGTATAGTGAGTCACATACATACATACTTACATATTATGTACTCAGTGAAAGTATTGCTTTGTGTATATTGGCATATTCATTAGCCAGTAAAGGGCTAATGAAACACATTTCCACATTTTTTGATTGCTGTAATAATATTGTGCAGTAATCTGCTCATTCATACATATTTAATTTATTTATTGGCATAAAAGCAGGAAACTTAACACTTTCAATTAATTTTTTGTTGTTTACAAATTTTTATACCTTGAACCGGGTATGTTACGTTTGCTACGAAGTTTGTAACAGCCAGAAGGAAACGAACGTCGGAGATCCTTTAATATACATACATACATAAGTAAGTGATCATCGTGTTGCGCTGAGTTAATGCAATCATGTCCGTATGTCCGTTTATCTGTATATACGCGAACTCTTTGACCTTTCACACATCCTTTTATAACTTCAATGCAACCGAATTTATCTTTTTTGTTTTGATACCGTTATTTTTTTATTTGTTATGTAAAATAAATTTAAAACTGTAGTAGCAGACAAGTACAGGGTAGGCCATTTAAGTTAACCCAAAAGAAAACAATGTTTTTTGTTCATTTCAAAAATAATTTATTTTGGTCCAAGGGGATTTGTTTCAGATAATATTTAAAAATTAGATCGCGTAAATGGGCACCTTTAGCTTTGACAGCTAAATGCACTCTTTTTTCGACATTTTCCATGACTTTGGCCAATGTTTCGGATGATATGGCGGCTGTTTCACGTCGAATGTTGGCTTTCAGTTGAGCTAAGGTCTTTGGCTTATTAGCGTATACCTTGGATTTCAAATAACCCCACAAATAAAAGTCTGGTGGCGTCAAATCTGGTGATCTCGGTGGCCAGTCAACATCACCATTTTTCGATATCAATCGCCCGGGGAAAAATGGTCGCAATAAATTGATTGTTGGTCGAGCTGTATGGCATGTAGCCCCGTCCTGTTGAAACCAGAAGTTATCCATGTCATTTTCGCGAATAATGGGTATCACAAAATCCGTTATCATGGCTCGATAACGCTCACCATTGACTGTTGTCGTGGCTCCATCATCGTCTTCGAAAAAATACGGTCCGATGATCATATTCGCGCAAACACCGCACCAAACTGTTACTTTTTGGTCGTAAAGAGGCTGTTCTTCAATTAATTGAGGATTTTCGGTGGCATAAAATCGGCAATTTTGCTTGTTTACGCCTCCATTCAACGAGAAATGTGCCTCGTCTGACATGATGAGTTTTCGCCAAAAGTCAAGTTCGTTTTCAGCCATTTCGATGGCCCATTTGCCAAAATTAAGGCGTCGCGGATAATCAGCTGGGTTTAGTTTTTGTGCCATTTGAATTTTATATGGAAACATCTTCAAATCTTTATGAATTATGCGTCGGAGAGTGGTGCGAGAGATGTCTAATTCCTGAGAGCGGCGATAACTCGATGTCGATGGAGTCTCCTCAATACTGGCTCGTACAGCTTCGATATTTTCATCAGAAGGTCTTGTGCGTTGTCTGGATGCATGACTGGCATTACTGAGATTACCGGTGTTCACAAATTTTGCGTATAAAGACTTAATTGTGTTCTTAACTGGAGCACTTTTCACTTTATTTTTTTTGCGAAACGCACGTTGAGTTAACACAATTGAAAAGTTATTTTGAATATAAAGCTGAACAATTTCAGCGCGTTTTTTTGGAGTGTACTGTTCCATGGTATAAATTGTCTTCGAATGACGCTTCTAACGCGGTATGACATTAGCCGATTTGTCAGCGCTGTTAAAAGTTACAGCGTTGCCAGATGGGTCAACTTTAAATGGCCTACCCTGTAGCTTTAATAAATTCTCGAATATTTGTGACATTCATACAAATATTTTGTGCATACATATTTATGAAAAATACACGAAAAGGTGATCAGTGCCAATATTTAAGCAGCTTAAAACTAATTAGATTCGTAATCATTAACAGCAAAGTGTCAAAAATAGGTCAGAATTAATAATAAATACAAACTATATGAATTGCTAATTCATAAGCTGAAGTTTTCTAGCAAAGTAAAATAACTAATTTTCGTATTATCATTTAAATTTACCGTTATTTGTGCAACTACATAAAAATATAGAACTTGTGGATGGTCTAAAACGGGTTGTCGGTTTATTTTGGAAAACTGAATTGAGTACGTTGACTTCAGCGCACGTCAGAAGAGCATATAAAGCGAGTTTATGAATGTGTGTACTCGTATACTGATTATTTTTTAAATTTGTAAGAAAAGTGGGCAATGTATAATAAACAGTATATAGGCATCTAATGCAATTTTTGTTCAAATCTTTTCGATTAAAAAAGCAATTTTTATAACCACTATAAATTGCTGACTTGAAATAATGATGAAAATACTGAAATTTCGACACAAAGTATTATTTCTGTGGACACTCTAACTTATTTCCTCAAAATTTTATCAATATACATACATAAGTACATTTATACTCTTTTACTAAACTTATTTATATTAAAAAATCCTCTTCTTTTTCGTAAATAACAATTCGCTCTCTTCTCATTTCCAGACCGCAACACTGTGACGCTATCCCGCAACGGACACGAAAGCGAAATTACGAAATTACACCCCGGCATTGACGATCCCGTGCCCGAATACACGCTCGTCTCCGGCTTGCCTTCTTACGAAGCTGCACTGGAGCTGCTCAATAAATCACCGCAGTCCTGCCTTATAGTGCACCCGAGCGTCTTCAGCGTGTTCCACGTAAATGAGAAAGCAACAACTAATGAGGAACAACCAACTTCACAACCAACAACGCCTCAGTCACAACTCGTTGAAGTGATGTCGCCACTATTGCCAACAATGAATGCCGCACAACAACAACGGCAGCATGCAACTGGAACAACAACAACAACGGGTATGGTGAGGGCCGGTAGAGCCTACGCTGTTTTGCCCACTTACGAGGAGGCCAACAGCCCACACAACTTGTTGCACGCAGGAGCTGTCACTTTGACAACTGTCAATGAGAAATCGGTGAACGTGTGCGCAGTACAAGCGAGTGAAAACCACACAGTTCTTGCTATACCAACAACAACAACAACAACTTTAACGGTAGCCAGCACAATATCCAGTGACAATGGTGCGACGCATAAAAACTAACTGCATCTCTAACGGTGAATTGTCGCAGACAAGTTCCGCAATTGTCAAGAGTTACTCCCGAGTATAGAAGTTTGACAGCTGTCAGTGACTCTGTTTGACTGCACATCTACACACCGCAACTGTGATATTGTTTACCTTAACTGATTGTTGTTTTGTACTTAGTCTTAGTAGTTATTTATTTATGCAGACAATGCAATTATTGTTCAGCGCGAAAATGAAATTTTAGCTGGAGAATCAAGAACTGTCAATTTGTAAACGTCATAAAAGTTTACTTGAAACAACTGTGATGCCTCCGCACAAATTTTAGTTTGATTTGAAATTTAGTTAAGCACGATTCCCAGTTTCGATGTGGAGATTCAATAATTGTATTATAAGTATACTATCTTAAGCGATTTTTATATTTTTTAACGCGAATGTAGTTATGAGAGGGGCATTCAAACCCATCCTAAGTATTTATTTTAATAATTAAAGAAGATAAATGTAAATTATTTTAATAGCAAAAACCAGTCAAAATACTTTGTTTTCCTTATAATGAGGTAATTGGAAAGCTACCTATTTCAGGTGTGGATTCGTCGCCAAACTATTTCTACAATTGGAGTTCACCAAAGTATATGACACCGATTTCACCATTCATTTTGTAAAAATCCTCCATGTGGTGGAGTGGAAATGTGTCCTCAGGCTACTATTATTTTTAATGAGTACAAAACTCACACCCATATTCACCTGAAAATTGTGACATGCACCAATCGACGATTCGTAAGGGCTTTTAGTTTCATGGGCAGTCGTAAAGTTACTTATTCCATAGGCATCATTATTCCTCATGAAGTACAAATTAATAGATACATTAATTAAAAATTATTTCAAAGCTGCTTTTGACAGCACGAAAAGCATTGAACAGTTCGATACCAAAAGAGATTTCAGTCTATTTTTCGTCTATCTTGGAACCAGTATTAACATTAATAACGTCAGCCTCAAAATTCAATACAGAATAACTCTTGCCAACAGGTGCCATTTCGGACTGAATAGACAATCTATACTAATATTATAAAGAGGAAAGATTCGTACCTATTTTTGTATGTTTGTAATGAATAGGCTCAAAAAGTGCTGGGCCAATTTAAAAAATTCTTTCACCAATAGAATGCTACATTCTTCCAATTTGACATAGACTACATTTCATTTTGAAAAAAAAATTAGGGATCCTTGGTAAAATTTGAACAATGTAACCGGAGGAGTAGAAAAATGAGTCTTTAAATGTTTTCGTCGAATGCGCTGCTGAAACTATTAGCGATAGAACAAAATAATGTACAACAATATTGAAGAACATCATAATGTCTCCAAAAAATTTCGCGGTATCATATGTCCAACTATTGTAGTTATATCACTACAACAACTTTTTTCATTTTAAACATTAATGAAAATGCTAACCAAATTCAAACCATGCTATTTATGTGTTTATATTAATCCTTCTCCAAACAAATTATGTTGTGGTCAAGACCATTTAACTAACTCGGCTATAACCGCGTAAGCGGTTATAAAGCCATTAAAGAAGAAGAAAAAAATAAGAGAAGTAGGCGTGGTTGTTGTCCGATTTAGCTCATTATCACAGAGTAAAATATGCACGAATGTCGAGACAATGTTATGTTTGGTGGAAGTTGGTCTATTAGTTCCTGAAAGAAAGGCTTTCACCCGAAGGTTAAACGATGCCCTGTCCATAGTTTTAATTTTTAGCCCACGTGTGCCCCTTACTGCTACGAACACTCTAATTGGGTGGTAACACTAATCAAATAGTGTTTGAAGGTCAGTTTACAGTGGTAATTTATTTTTTGAACTCGGCATTTTTTAGCTGATGGTAGATGATACAACAAGTAATGCTGAAGCAGTGGAGGAGTATTTCTTTACGCTCTGGGAGAGTTGAAAATACTGTAGTTCGGAACATTGTGCTTCGACATGTTCTCAGAGTTTGTATGCAATTTCTCCCCCGCGAAATAATATGGTGGTCTAGCAATCGAAATACATATGTATATTCAATTAATAAATTAATCATTAGTAAGTTTTTTCGTTCATTAAACATAATTAACATGTACGAAACTAGTTTATATAGAAAATGCTAAGCATGCGGTCGTTAAGTACGTTCGATACGACACACTTTAGCGGCGTATGCTTTTTCGCTCTCGGTCACGTTTCTTTGAGATTTGCTATCGACATGTGTTGATACATGTGTATGCAAGTACAGATTTGTTGTTTTATTTGTGATCACATTTCAATTAAATACCTGATTGTTACTTAAGCTTAGTAAACATAATCAGCCTTGACAGATCGCCATCAAGTCAGGCCGCATTTAATGTGTCGGTGAATTGAAACTTAACAAATTTTCCACTTCAAGAACGACTCGTCCGCCATTTCCATACAGATACATAAGTGCCAATGTGTGAAGTAATCACTTGCTGAGACCGTCTCCAACACAATGATGGCCAAGAGCATAATTTATTTTGTTGGTTCGAGATTTTTCTACCGCGATAATATTTTCATTTTATACTTTGGATAAATATTGTTTTGAGTAATTATGCAAATACCTTCGCACACATATAAATAGTATGCAAATTCAAGATGCATGGATTGAAAACCGAATAAAAGATTTGGAAGCGCTCATTTGGACTTTTGTAATCATAATGAAGGCCGATATTATTTAATCATAAACTTCAATAATATAAATTTCTCTTATAAGGCAACTGACCTCAGTTAATAATATCTCAAGTGGATTACATGTAGCGCAGCTCTGCACATTCTTGAGTTTGTCTTCAAAGTGTGATATAATTTTAATTTCTGATATACATATGTACATTCCAAACAAGTAGTTATATCCTTTTCTGTCAAACGCTCTCCGCAAAAGCGACGAAAATCTGTAATTCAATTATTTACTATATACATATGTTCCCACATCCTGTCGCTAAAGAGTATAATAGTTTGGTTCAACTAACTTTTGTGTGTAACACCTAAAACTAATCGAAGTAGGTATAGACGTAAAGTTATCCGTCCCGCGTCTGTCTATGCAAGCTGTAACTTGAGTAAAAATCAAGATATCTTGATTAGAACTAACCAACTTCATCACATTTGGGTGAAACCGCTTACTCACGATCTACTCATCCGATATCGACTAAATACATATATCCTATATAACACAAAAATTGTAAGACTTTGTAATCCCTCTTGGCCCAATACACTTATTCCAACGTTTTTTTAATCCTCGAAACCGTTGTTAAAGTCAATTTCCAGAATAGCCTTTGATGCGTATAGCGATTCAAGTTTAATGTACTCAGTTGACTCAAGACGATTTCCCGGAACATTTGGCTGAACTTGACGAAAAACTCACCACACCTAGACAATCGAAGGAAACTGTCAACATAACCTTAATTTAAGACCTGCGTGGTTTTCCAGCTTCTTTAATAATACGTTTCATGACATCCTGGTAGTCGGAAAGCATTGTTTCACAGACGTAGAGGCGACCCGGTTTTTGAAAAATTTAGAGATTTTCCAAACCAATCGTGATTTCCCTTTTCTAAGGACCAAATAACCTTTGAAAATGGTTTTCACTAAACTTTCAGATATGCCAACAATTTGGTAAAATCCTCGATTCTCAAGCACCAATTTCTTTGTTTTAATGCCGTCGACTCTCCCACCTATTCTATCTATAATGCTAACGTTCTATGGTACTCGTATTTCTATTGAGATTTTTCAAGATATTTCAATGACTACTCAAATTGTCAGTTATACAGAGAGACTGTCGATTTAACCTGACTTCACACGGGAAAAAGTTAGGGTAGTTAAAGTTTTCACGGTAAACAAATGACTTTTTGTGAATTTATTTCTTAACTATGGATTTAGTAGTTTTATTCGGACCTTTTGCCCATTATTGAGCACACTTTTGGCAATATAGAATTTTTGCTGTTTGTCACAAAATTTGTAATACCCAGGAGGAAGCGTCGGAGACCCTATTAAGTGTTTATATGTAACGGGTGATTTTTTTGAGGTTAGGATTTTCATGCAGTAGTATTTGACAGATCACGTGGGATGTCAGACATGGTGTCAAAGAGAAATATGCTCAGTATGCTTTGACATTTCATCATGAATAGACTTACTAACGAGCAACGCTTGCAAATCATTGAATTTTATTACCAAAATCAGTGTTCGGTTCGAAATGTGTTTCGCGTCCGTGTCCGATGAGCGATGAGGCTCATTTCTGGTTGAATGGCTACGTAAATAAGCAAAATTGCCGCATTTGGGGTGAAGAGCAACCAGAAGCCGTTCAAGAACTGCCCATGCATCCCGAAAAATGCACTGTTTGGTGTGGTTTGTACGCTGGTGGAATCATTGGACCGTATTTTTTCAAAGATGCTGTTGGACGCAACGTTACGGTGAATGGCGATCGCTATCGTTCGATGCTAACAAACTTTTTGTTGCCAAAAATGGAAGAACTGAACTTGGTTGACATGTGGTTTCAACAAGATGGCGCTACATGCCACACAGCTCGCGATTCTATGGCCATTTTGAGGGAAAACTTCGGACAACAATTCATCTCAAGAAATGGACCCGTAAGTTGGCCACCAAGATCATGCGATTTAACGCCTTTAGACTATTTTTTGTGGGGCTACGTCAAGTCTAAAGTCTACAGAAATAAGCCAGCAACTATTCCAGCTTTGGAAGACAACATTTCCGAAGAAATTCGGGCTATTCCGGCCGAAATGCTCGAAAAAGTTGCCCAAAATTGGACTTTCCGAATGGACCACCTAAGACGCAGCCGCGGTCAACATTTAAATGAAATTATCTTCAAAAAGTAAATGTCATGAACCAATCTAACGTTTCAAATAAAGAACCGATGAGATTTTGCAAATTTTATGCGTTTTTTTTTTTAAAAAAGTTATCAAGCTCTTAAAAAATCACCCTATATAAATGATCAGTATGTTGAGCTGAGTCAATTTAGCCATATCTGTCTGTCCGTTTGTCCGTCTGTCTCTCTGTATACATATATACGAACTACTCGGACCACTATAACATACAAACTGAATGATCGGAATCGGCTTGCATGGAACACTTACTCATTTTACGATATATCTTCACGAAATTTGGTATGAGTTATTGTTTATAGAAATAATGTAATATCGGAAGAAATTGTTCAGATCGGCTCACTATAGTATATAGTTGCCATACAAACTGGACACATAGTTACTAAAATAAATACACCTGTGAAGGGTATATTAGCTTCGGTGTGGCCAAAGTTAACGCTTTTCTTATTTAGTTTATAAATTTTACTCACGTTTTTCTCAAAACTACTTCTTCAAAGTCCGTGTTGACTGTCAATTAAAAAACTACTTAACCGATTAATTTCAAACTTTGCACACATTTTTGAAATATAAAATATGTAAGTATGTAAGAACGAACGAAGATTTAATTATGAGTTGAATAATTTTTCTTGGTTTTTTATTTTTGGATAATTTCCAGCTGAGTTATGGTGGACACTGCAAAGTATTTGTGCTCAAGACGATTTCCCGGAACATTAGAAGAAGCTTTGTTACTGGCTTATGCTTCAATATTTCTGTATGAAGAAATTATCATTGATTTTCTCTATAATTTGCAAAAGGTCCGAATAAAATTACTCAAACCATATTTAAGAAATAAATTCGCAAAAAATGTGTTTTTTTACCTTAAAACCTTAACGAAATCATAGATAGAGTGATTGAAGAGGAAGGTTTTTATGTATAATAACATCCATTAAATATTGGAGAAATACTGTTATATTTGAGGTTTCTAATGTGAAGTCTTAAATAATAACATTTTTATTCGCTTACACTGCAAACGCACGCGAATCCTACGAGATTTATCTAAATCACGTACTAAGTATTGTAAACATTGAAAAGATCTTCAGAAAACTCGGCGATGGTACTATATGTCTATCTCTTATGAATATCGCACAATAACATTTTTTTGTCATTTACTTATTAACACACAAAATGTTTTATGATCCATTTTTTCTAGACTAACACAAGTTGCTTCACAAAAATGCTATATCTTATTAACTAATAGTTATAATTTAACTAATAGGAATAACGTAGATATAATACATATGTATACGAGTATGTCAGCCACAGTAAAGCGGACTGGTCCTCTAGTACTGTATACTTATATACATATGTGTCATTCCATCCAAAACTATTTTCTCATTTCGATTCAATATGAAAAATTTCGGAGTTATGAAATTTCAAAATTTCAACTTTTGAAAAAAATAATTTTAGACATTTGCAAATACAAAGAAAAGTATTCTAGAATAAAAATATCTAGCCAGCATAATGTTATCCGCTTTTACACTGCTTTCCATTGAGATATATACTGAATTTATTAATTTTTTTATAAACAAAAGGTACATTTTTCGAAAACCAATAAATTGTTTCAATTGGGAACTGATTTTATTAGGTTTGTTTAATTGAAAAGTGTACGTTAAACTTTTCAGTAACTAATTTGTAAATTTCGGAGAGCACCGTACACAATTGCATTTCTGACAAACACTTTGAACGGATGAAGAATGTAAATTGTGAATAGAATGATCAATATTTAATATAATCAAATGCACAATATTGTGAATATGGAAATAGCTTTTGAAAATAATAAGTCTGGGTTGAGTTTATTTGTTACAGTTATTAAATTTAATGTAATCAACCACTTGTTTATAGAAGCTTACAAGAATGTTGGTTTCATAGCTGATAATTTTATTATTCTAATGAGATTAGTGAAAGGCATAAATTAAACGATAAATATATAATGTTATATTCACACATATGATACTATTCAGAATCCAGAGTGAAACAGTTTTAAACAAGTCTGTCTGGCTAAGCTCGCCCACTTTTAAATAAGGTGAGCAAAGCAATACAGCTTGCAAATAATTGTAAGCATACATTACAACAATATAAATCAAGCCTTTCTGTGGTAAGGCAGTTTAAGTCACATGAAAGAGAAAAAAAAAATAAGCAATGGGTAATTTCAGGAGAAGCCAAACAAAGCTTATGTTATCTAAAAAATTTTTAAGAATAAAAGAGACCTAAGCTCGTTAAAAAAGATCACCGTAATTTTTTTCTTTATAGAAGCCAATGCAGTATACCGGCTAGAGATCACCCCGATATGCTGTAAGTCGTCGCTCCCATAACCATTAACGTCGACCTGCCATAGAGATCGCTTAAGGACATTATGTTTGCATATAACTTAATCTTAGCCATTCACCACTAACTTAACCTACAAAACGCTGGCCTAACAATTAAAAATCTACCCCAAAATCAGATTCATAGTCTGTAAATATGTATGTATTCATTATAATTCGTCCAGTTTTGTACACATACCTTTACTAGAAATTAAGGACAAGGTATTCTATATCAAATATAATACACATAATTCTTAGTATAAAATAATGAGTTTTAGAAAGAATAAATTTGTCTTTGGAAAGCAGGTATTTGCGACAGAGAAGCTTGTAGACTGCACAATCGATTGTGGTAATATTTCCAGTATTTAAGGAAACACATAATATAAATATAGATGCATAATTTTGGATCAATCGATTGAGGCCAGCTCAGATTAAACAAAACCCTAATAAGCCATGTTCATATTTTAACTTGAATATGTGTAACTCACCAGATAGTATCAGCTGCGAAGATACAAAATTAATTCCAATCAGCGAATAAATAATCGAAGTCCAAAGAAAAACATAAATAGTATTTATGTATATTAATTCGATAGCGTTCAATAATTTGAATTCACGCTCGCGCAATCAGCAATTCCTCCCGTGGATTTCCACACCAAGCCAGAGAGCAGACCACTGCAATTTGCGACAGCTTAGAGTCTGCTCGAAGCGAGTTTTCGAAAAGTGGGTCAACAGCAAAATCGTAGCCGACGCGTCGGTGACGTTCAATGCGTCACGCCATAGCCAAGTAAACTCGTTCGTACTCGCTTAAGCCATTGTAGCCATGGAAGCCACAAAGTAACGTTGTCCTAGTCGTTTAATAACGCGCGCGAAACCGGTTTCACTTTCATGGTGCGGGTCACATATGGTCTTTCAATTGAGAATTCGAAAATTCATTTACTTACGAACTCAAACATACATACATACATGTATGCACTTATCTGCGTGTGTTTACAAATTCGAATTGAAAAGAGATGTGTTGAGTGGAGATGGCGATGCCGGTGTTGATTGCGATGGAGATGAGATGCCTTGGCGGCCACACGTGACAAACTGTAATTATGCACACCCATGTATGTACATGTTTATATTTACTTAATCATAAATCCCGATAAGAAAGGGACTAGTTGAAAAGTAACTTTTAACTGGTTCGTTACAAAAATCCAAACAGTCTGTCGACCACCTTTTTCGTTACTATCTACCTCACTAGATGATTTCATAAAGTTACTTAAAATATCACTAAAAATTAAGTTCTTAAAAAAATTAAGTTTTGGTTCTTTAATCGTACATTCTTTGCATTGATAACTGTGAAATGTAATCGTTTTTATTGCGTTGTGACTCGGTGGATCGTTAGATTGTGGCCAAGACCGGCACCTGTTTTAGGCAAAGCTTTCACATATCAGTTGTTCATGAACTTTAGAGCTTTAGAGTGCGCCTATCTCGATCAACATCTTTTACGGACGTCATAAATAATTTCTTAGGTTTTTTCCCTTCTATCGTAATAGCGCAATAGATAATGCGCTCGGTGTAGAGAACGGAAAAACTTATAAAGGCAAATAGAAAGTATAATTTTGCACATCTTACTGCAGGCTTTAAGCATGAATATTGCGCTAAATACTAGTTTTTTTCAGACTAATTCGCTTTAGTTCAGGTGCAGACTACTATTTTCGCTGAGTACTTAGGAATTTCATTGCTGTATATCCAAAGATGGTTATTGTTGGCATCTTGAGCCTATCAGAAAATTAAAAGGCTTTAATGACTTGTTGCTGCCGAAACACCGTAAATTTCCTATTGTTTGTAAGACTCGTTGGCGTAAAGGCTTTGTTCAATAAATCGTTAACTTTGTTCAGCGGATAGCTTAGCCAGAGATCAAAGCACAACGGTCAGGCAGCACTCATACATAAGTGGCTGATAGTTATAAAACGAAACTCCGAGGTAACGGGTGATTTTTTTGAGGTTAGGATTTTCATGCAGTAGTATTTGACAGATCACGTGGGATGTCAGACATGGTGTCAAAGAGAAAGATGCTCAGTATGCTTTGACATTTCATCATGAATAGACTTACTAACGAGCAACGCTTGCAAATCATTGAATTTTATTACCAAAATCAGTGTTCGGTTCGAAATGTGTTTCGCGTCCGTGTCCGATGAGCGATGAGGCTCATTTCTGGTTGAATGGCTACGTAAATAAGCAAAATTGCCGCATTTGGGGTGAAGAGCAACCAGAAGCCGTTCAAGAACTGCCCATGCATCCCGAAAAATGCACTGTTTGGTGTGGTTTGTACGCTGGTGGAATCATTGGACCGTATTTTTTCAAAGATGCTGTTGGACGCAACGTTACGGTGAATGGCGATCGCTATCGTTCGATGCTAACAAACTTTTTGTTGCCAAAAATGGAAGAACTGAACTTGGTTGACATGTGGTTTCAACAAGATGGCGCTACATGCCACACAGCTCGCGATTCTATGGCCATTTTGAGGGAAAACTTCGGACAACAATTCATCTCAAGAAATGGACCCGTAAGTTGGCCACCAAGATCATGCGATTTAACGCCTTTAGACTATTTTTTGTGGGGCTACGTCAAGTCTAAAGTCTACAGAAATAAGCCAGCAACTATTCCAGCTTTGGAAGACAACATTTCCGAAGAAATTCGGGCTATTCCGGCCGAAATGCTCGAAAAAGTTGCCCAAAATTGGACTTTCCGAATGGACCACCTAAGACGCAGCCGCGGTCAACATTTAAATGAAATTATCTTCAAAAAGTAAATGTCATGAACCAATCTAACGTTTCAAATAAAGAACCGATGAGATTTTGCAAATTTTATGCGTTTTTTTTTAAAAAAAGTTATCAAGCTCTTAAAAAATCACCCGTTATATGCCGGCACTTTCACTTGGCAGCCGTGAATTCACGCCCAATGCTTGACTTTGACTTTTCACTGTCATTGAAGCGTGCATTTTTACGTACCTTGTTTTGACGTGTTTTCATTTTTCAACTCCAATAAATCATTATAATTCCTCTTATATGGCAACTGTGTTGTTATTGTTTACTTAGTTCCTGTTTACTTTGTGTACCTTTCAATAAATGCTGTCAAATATTTTAAGTGTTTTGCTCATTTGGGGTTATGACAATTGGAAAGCTCGCCGATTTTGGTTTAATTGAATAATGTAGCCAATTGCATTCAATGAGTTTGCTCATGTTTATGCTTAATTTGTGTTTCGTGGTCTTAATCCGTTTCACTTAAAGAAGAAATAATATAATTCGAAGATAGCTTACAAAGTCATTTTCAGACGAGATTTCGGATTTCTTTTTAAGAGATTTGAGAGATTTCTGATTATTTATATATGTATGTATGTGAATGAACTAATTTATCCCAGAGTTTACCACTACATAGTAGGAAATTGAATACTTTACAAAAAAGGTCTCCTATAATTTTTTCGTAAACCCAACCGTTTAAAAGATATTAACAGTTAACTTTGTTTATTTTTGGGAAAATTTTTTATTTCTTATGAATTTTATAACTCAATGAAAAAAAACTATTATGAATTATGAAACTCATAGTTTTGTAGGAAATTTACTGCTCTATAAAAATGGTCTTAAATGATTTTTCGATTAAGTTAAGCGCTTACGAGATATTCATCGTCAAACATCAATGCACATTAAGGTGGATCAAAAAAAAAAAAATTTCGTTTGGTACTCTGAAAAATAGGTTCCTAGACACCTGTAAGAAAGCCTCTTATGAGTTTCATCATTCATAATAATTTTTTTCATTGAGTTAAAAAGTTAAATAAGAAATAAAAAACTTTCCCAAAAATAATTAAACTGCAACTGTTAATATCTTTTAAACGGTTGGGTTTACCAAAAAATCGCGGCGTTTTTTTTGTAGAGCATTAAATTTCCTACAGAATCTAAAGAACAAGATATTTTTTCAAGTATTTGGAAGCGAGAAATAAATTTCTCTATCTGATAATAAGAAAAAATAGAAAACTGTAGGTAGGAGGACCTTCCGGTTACAATTAAGAACTCATGCTTGGAGAGGCTTTCTTAGAGGTGTCTAGTAACCTATTTTTCCGAGTACCAAACGAAAAAAAAAATAAATATTTTTGAATCACCCTAATATGTATGTATATCAAATTAACTAGACTGAGCTACAAAACATCAACGTGTTACACCGAAGTACAATGGCTTTTCTAACCTTACGGTTCTTTGTACAATTTTTAAATAATCAAAATAGTTTTAGAGTTGCATACAAGAGTGATAGAGGCAAGATTGGGAAGAAAAAGCCATCAGAATGTTAAGTTATATTGACAGTTTATGGTAAATAATAAAATCCAGTTGTATTATTTTATATAATAAGGGATCGTACTCTGTCATTAAAAATGCTATATTATATTTTTGTATATTTATATTGAAATTTCGCGATTTGTTTTCACCAAAGTGTGCAACATCTTCTCCTAGACTTCAAACATCCATTATGATGGTTCCTCTGGTAGGCTTCGCAATGTACATATCGTGCAGTCAGTGTTCGTTTTCGCCCTATTTTTGGCTTTGCCTATGCAAATTTAGATCAGTGTTAGATTTTTAGAAGCTGTTTGTGCACCCCTGGACAAATCTTAAAAAAACAGCTTATATAATTGACTTTTGCAACATTGTTAGCTCTACCATTATCTGAATGGACAAAAGTCATTTTAATTAACGTTGTAACCATCGAGCATGTAATAGCCTATTTTTAATCAGCATCATATAACAGCTTAAATCGTCTTATATCATATTCACCTTTGCTAATCGAAAAGATTCAGAATCTTTCTCTTAAACGCCCAAGAATCAGCTCATCAGGCGTTCCTTTTATTCACACCGCCGTGTCACATACATGTGCATATATTCCAGGGTATGTCCCCCTTTCCATTGTCTTATCAGTCCCACTGCTTCTACATCGAATTCTCTACTAATAGAAGCCAATAATCTCCAATTAGTTGTAGAAAAGTTTATATATTTTTGTTTATATATTTTTTGAATATGCATGAGATTAGCAACAAAGTTCAACGACCGCAATAACAAATTTGTCACCGAGTTTAAAATACGCAATTAAAATTATCGTCACTGCATTTTATTAGACACTTATCAGCATCACCAGATGAGCGTGTGGGAAAACGTGCGCGCAACTCGATTGCAGCTCCCGCAATTGCACTTCATAAGTCAACTGTCAATGAATTCAGACTAGACAATTTGTTTGCATATTTCATTATCAGACAACAAAAATCGGGTATTTGCTTCAGTTGCTAACCGTTTTTATTAGTAACACGTGGAAGTCGCACACGTCTCTATGAGTAAATATTTGTCTCCTCCTGATGTGCTTAGGTGATTAATTTTAATATATTATTTATCATCCTCATCTACTCACTCTCACTGTTTTTATCTAATTCTCTGTAGTTGCGACTTCACTCTATTAAAGTGAAGTAAGTGATTTAGTTCTAATAAGGGAACTATTTTTGGCACCACTCTTCGGTGAAATACCATATCTTATAACTACTACTCTAATAAATTCAACCAACTTAGTTATATCGCGGTTTGAAAATGGGCGAAATCGTACTAAAACGAATCCCTCTTCCCAAGCCATTTTAAACGCCTTCAGTGTTTTTCACTTTTCAATATATAAATCAATAAAGATTAATTTAGATGGAAGCTAGAACAAATAGTGACTGGGAGATTTCGTGGAAGGGACGAAATGATACTATTCCATTTCCAATAAATTCTTTATAGAATGAAGTGAACGTATTTCCCAAGTATAATGTTTTTTCGAACTTCCGGTTGACTTTATACCATACAAATTCATAGGTCAGTGTGTAAGATATCTTAACAAAATTAAGTCAACACATAGAATCGCTTCACGAGCAACCCAGCCGATTATATCATTCAATATGTGAGTTATTTTTATAAAATTTCGTAGAAACACGTTCCCTAGTATACTTTAGTTTAATGCCAAAGTTAAGTGAAATCAGTTGATATACCCAACATTAAACAATACCCCACCTTTCTTCTATTTATTAAAGTTTAGCAGACATCTGAAAACATTTAATATGTCCTTAATTATTATATATTAGAAATGCATCTAATCTTTGTTTTTTGTGGGTTGCCTTTTATATATGGCGATTAGATAATACAAATCATCGAAAATCGCTTTTTTTTTCAAAATGTTCTTCATTAAAATCTATATCCTTTTGAATTCATTTGAACCTATTGTTGGAATACTTTTGCCACTCTGAATGGTTCTGAACGCATTAATTATAAGGTAGATGACTCATCAAATCAATGTTTTGAGAGCTCGCATTGCGTGGCATTGCGACATGTTCAGATTGTTTAGTGTATGATTAACTTATGTTAGATTCGGCTCGTCTTGAAACACCTACACAATCGACTACTGCTTCCTTTCGGGCTCATACGTTTAAATCTACGAGTCATCAAATGTCACGATGTCATTGAGGTGTTTCGAAGCACCGCTATCATATTTTTTAAATCAATTTATGAACAAAATTATTTTGCAGTCAAATGCTCATGCGAAATTTAATGATTGACATATGACAATCTTGCGGTATCAGTTTGGGCACAGCATCCGTAGTTTCTGGACAAAACCTGAGTTAGGACGTCGACCTATGGCTTCATCATCAATAAAATTAACCAAAACTACATATATGAACTGAACATAAGTGCTACCCGGGATTTGTATATAACACGCAAAATATTTAATTATTGATCAATATTTATTTTGTTGCCTTCAAAGTAATCCCCATAATCCCCCCCACCTTTATGCCAACGATTTTTCCAGTTCTCGAAGCATTTTTCATAAGCACTTTTTGGAATGGCCTCTAACTCCTCCAGCGAATTTTGTTTTATCTCTTCTATCGACTAGAAACGGGTAACTTGGAGCGCTCAGTTTGGGGAAAAATCACACGGACTCAATCTGGTGAATACAGTGGTTAATCGATGGTATTAAATTCGTTTTTGGCTGTAAATTCGGTCATCGTGTAAAATCAATAATCATTGTTTTTCCATTATTTTGGTCGTTTTCAGCAGATGTTCTCACGAAAACGTCTCAATACATCCAAATAAAACTACTAATTCAACTTCTATCTCTCCAAATCAAATTCATGATACACCAAATCACGAATATAAAAAACAATTATCATTACTCTGGTTTTTGAGAGGCTTTGACGTAGTTTGTTTGGCTTCGGCTTCTCTTAAACCCATGTATATCGGCAGTTATAATGCTCTGCATGAATGTCAGATCGGAATTCGCACGATTAATCATTTTTAAAGAGACCTGTTTAAGGTACTCTTTTTGATAACAAAAAAAAACATAAATTTTTCGGGACGAGTCGAGCAAGAACGCGTTTCATGCTCAAAATATCCACCAAAATCAATCGACTCGCGGGCAATGTCGAGCTCACTTGCTATCTTTCTTGCGCTTGCTTGACGGTTTTCAGGCACCACATCCTTTACTTTTTTAATATTTTCATCATTTGAAAATGTCGAAGGTAGTCCAGAACGAGAGATATCTTCAACTATATCCGTCTTTGCAGGCTTTGTACCACTCGTAGGCTTGTGTTTTTGATAAAACTGAACCACTGTAAGCCTTTTCAAGCATTCGCAACGATTGTGCAGACGAAATTTGGGTGGAAATACAAAATTTTAGACAAATTCTCTCTCTTTATCAATTGTAAAAATCGCAACGTACTACTGAAGTGTACTGACTTATGACATGACTGCTGTAATCAAACTGGTTACCAGATCGCGCTCATATTTCGCAAAGTAATTGAGGACAGTTCTTCCAACTTAGCAGAATACTAGATATATTTTTTTAAATTCATTTACCCGTGGAATTTAATCACAATTTCCGGGTGCTTTTTTGTCACAATGTCCATAGGATTTCAATTTGTTCTTTTTGTTGAAAGATCCTGTTTTCTAAACCCTTGTGACATCATTTAAAGAAATGCAGTAAGGAAAAGTTATCTTAGCCATTTTTGGAGATTGGGACTTAAAACGCAATTTCTTCTACTTATCTTTCATAAAGTGCTTATTATATTTCATAAAATGCTCCACATGTGCGATGTACTGTTAAATTATCAATAGAAACCTAATCTTTTTGTACAGTTCCGTTATCTAATACACAACAGAATACCAATTACTCTGTCTAGAGTTATTCAGTAGTATTTGCGGAATGCAGCTTACTGCTTATGTAGGCGCAGTTCTTTAAAGTTTTTCAAGCGAAGATGTTATTACCTACAAATGCCGCGAATGTTCGGCATAGTTTTCAAAAGTATTCAAAATATATTTATTTACCGCTAATCTGTGTAATCGTTTTAACCACAATCTATGTTGTACTAAGTGATCAACGGCATTTATGTAGTAAAATCTTCAGGCTCAAACCAACTGAAGAAAATTTAAACGAAAACCCTTCGATTTATTGTCTAATTGTACTCTTTGATCCAAATGGCTCGCAAATAGCGTTGAAAGTCAAAACAACCTGGTCCAATCATTGCAGTCGCGCGTTGTTCGTCAGCGAGAAACAGCACGAAGTGTTAGAACCGTTGGTCATACGTCAGCCGAGTCCCATACGCGAACATAAATGGCAGCGTTTAAAGTTGGCCTTGCGCTATCTCTATGAGAACCACTTCGACGAGATTGACTGGCTCCTCATCTCCGACGAAACCAAGTAAGTGACGTTAAATGACATTTTATGTGCGCTTGAATTTTAATAGACGCGCTTATGTTCATGAAGAATAGGTCCGAGTGCATGCAAGGCGTCTTAGCGTTATTTATCTGTCATAAATAGCCGCCTAATCCAAACAAACAATAAAAATTTCAATATGAATAAAACAATTATAATTGTGTCTATTTATGGCACATTAATAATACTCGTGAGACAGTGTGTACGGTTATGTACGCTCATGAGAAATTGTGAGTGATGAAGAACATGCTCAAAGAGTCAGAGCCACAGCAGCGCTGCCACTGTGCGTTCTTTATTATAAGTTCAACAAAGTCAGTTTTGGGCATTAATTCATTGTACTTTCCTTTAAACTTTATTGGAAGTAATAATCTGTAATAAAATTGCAGCTTTCATTATCAGTGTCGCCAACTAACATACATTGTTGTGACATTCAAACCACAAATTCATTGTGTAGACTTTTTTGACATGAGTTCGCTGTTTTGCCGATAAAGTTATCTATAGACATGGAGACGCTTTTACGAAATTACTCTTCGTGGCAGCAAAAAAATAACTTATATCGTATGATGCAACAAATAGAAATTCAAAAGTTCCATTAGTTAATAACATTTCTTAAGAGCATTTTTGGGCAATTTATTAAAACAAACCTGGCTATGTCATTTGAGAATTTTAAGGCTGACATAACAAACAAATTGTATATGCAAATTATGTATGTATGGTGTCGAACATCGAAGTAAAGATTGTTTTTGATCGGGATATTCATGATAAACTATAACGGAATTGGATATATTTTTTCTGATTTCGATTCTTTCAAAAACAAACATTTACGTTTTTATGAAACACCACCCCATTTGAATTATTTGATCACCGTGTATTAAAATCTGGTTGGGTATTGCTGGTCCGACATAGAGTTTATATAGTCAATATAAACATAGAGTTTACTTTGCCATTTCTTATATTCTTATGTCTTATATTTCATTACAAGTTTTAACTTTTATCGGTTCTACGGACCACCTCGTCACCTCAAACAAATACATAATGTAGAGTTAAATATATCAAAATCATAAGGATTACAAGATGTTACTAAGATATTAAATAAAATGTTGACCCAATCTATGGGACAATACAAACCACTATATCTTGAAGCTTAAATTTCCACTCACACTGGGCCGAGTCTTTAAAAAGGAAAAGATGTATTTGTGAATTTACAATATATAATTTATTTAAAATGAGTCTCTGTTTACAGAACAATGGTTTAATTAGTTTATCGCGTCGAACTGTCGGCTGTAGGTCGGCGCGGGTGGGACGATGTCGATCGTATCTAATCCGAATGTCCAAAATGGATGTTTATGTGCGAAATAGAGCAAACAAAACGTATACATATATAAATAACGAATGCAGCCCGATGGCTGCTGACGTATCGATGACTTGAAATATCGTGAAAGACTCGAATTAACATAGCACACAGGATCGGTGGATAATCGAAACGTATGTTGACGCGGCGCAGTGCTGAAACGAATGTAGGAAAGTTGTGGCTGGGCGGCTTGTCTAGAACGAATTGTATCTGCTTTCTCCTTGTCCATCCTTTTTGATGAGTGGATGTGTAGGTATGGTGAGTTGTGTTGGTTTCTCCAGCTGTGGTGAATTAAGCTATCTTAGTAGTGTTCGCCAGTTTTTTCGGTTAAAGTGGGTGGATACTTAACTCATTTAAACAGATATCATTATAAAATTTGAGACACAATGTAATGGAATGCTTTATTGTTCCGAGGAGAAAGTGGGTGAAATCGATTAATAAAGAAATATACATATAGTAATGTTCGCTTTCTCATATCACAAGTCGTGCATGCGATGCGATGAACCAACTCAAGATTCGCGCCTACGAACCTTTAATCAATTTAGAAGATTGGTTCTAGTAGGCGCGGTATGCGAAATGTCAACTTTAGAACAGTGCTGCCCAAACTTAGTTTTGCCATGACCCGGTAATTTTCACACTGTTCTTTCGTGACCCACTTAATAATATTGAACTCAAGACGGTTACATGAAATTAAATAATACACGTTTAATAATTGTAAGAGAAATGTTTTATTAATATTAAGTTATAATATTTTGGTATCTTTGGTACTCACTTTTTAGTGCGAAGTATGTAGCTGTTGCTTATTTTTAATTATAGAGTTCAAGTTTGCTGAAAGTTTTTCTCTGAGATCGGGTTCTACTTCCAGTCTGTTTCGATATTTATTTTTAAGGTAAACTAGTGTTGAAAACCCAACTTCACATTTGTAAGTGATCACAAAAGGCATTAAAAAAATCATGGCTTGATGAGCTAGTATTGTGTATTCTTGACGACAAGATAACTAAAAATCAATCAATGGTCTTGTGTCAAATGTGTCCTTGAGTGCTGTGTCAGTTGACAGTTCAATCAACAAATCGACATCTGAATCTGGCAAATTTGTTTCGGAATCTAAATTGAATGTAAATGGGTTTCTTATCCAAGCGTTGTTGCCATCGATTGGAGGTAAATATTCTTGAAGGTTCCTCTCCAGCTCTAATAAATGTTTTTTAAATTGAGTTAAGATGTCTTGTGGCTATGCAGTAATTTTGTACTCTTTTTGTGTTTCACATAAATTACTAAATACTTTAAAGTTCCCTGCCTCCGCGCGTTGTAACCACACTATAAGCTTTTTTCTTGCAGCTTCCACTTTGTCTTGCACTTTAAATATTGTTACACTGTTGCTTGCCATATTTAGATTATTTAAAAATTGAAAAATATCAGGTATGTAAGCCACTTTTACCAACCAGTTAACATCATGAAATCTGTCCTTGAATTCAAATATTACATCTCTAGCTGTTGGGGGATGTTGCTCCAAAAAAAAACGTTTACTTCTTCTTTTAATTCAATAAGCTTTTACTACAATTCTATAAGCTCTGTTAGCCGTCAAATCGAACATCATACAGAATTCAATTTGCACCTTCTCTATATCTTTAAGTTCTCTGGCTGAGCTTTCGCCTCGCTCTTTTGCTTCAACTTCAGGTCAGTCTTTCATCAGCGGTGAGTGACACGGACGCGCGATCTCCGCTTACGAATATTACGATGCATCGATCGATCGATAGTAGGTATTATTTTGAAAACAAGGCGGGAATGTTGCGGCCCGGTATTTTATTTTGATGGCCCGGTACCAGGTCGCGACCCGGCATTTGAAAAACGCTGCTTCAGAACAAATAAATTTATAATCGGAGATACGAAGACTAATTGCGTGCATAGTCAAAAGGAGCGAAGAATTCACCATTACTATCAGAATAACTTTTGATTGAACTCCTGTGAATTTTAGAAGATCTCCTGCAAATTCGAATGGTATTGAAAGGCAACGAGCTACTCTGACCAGAAAAGTGAAATCGGCCGGCCGCGAAACAATCAAATATTAGAACTTTACGGTTCCAAACAAGCTGATCAAGCATCTGAACAGGTGCTTGGCAAGGAAGGAAACCCCAAGAACGGAAGCTGCAGAAATGTTTGGATATTTCAATTTTGGAATAATATTCATCTTCACCTCACTCCCCATATAACGGTACTGTTAAAAACTACTTAAAGCACGTTAAATGAAGTTATTAAATTTTACCCGCGAGGTGGTGTGAGAGGCTTTTAATGTAGCCGGGTTCAAAATTGGACGATGGGTCTGGCACCGCTCATTTTTAGATGAAATCACATATCTCGAGATCCTTTTGACCGATTTCAATAAAATTTGGTTTGCCATATTCTTCTGCAAAAATGGACGAAATCGTACTGAAGGTACGCCTAATTCCTATAAACACAATTTTAGATTTCATTTGAAATTTTTACTTTCCAGTATACAAATCAGGAAAGATATACTATATCAGGATAAGACTTTGCACGAATAGTGCATTTGAGCTGTGCCACCTTATGACTAAAAATTGCCGGAATCGAATCAAAACTACCCAAGCCCCTAGGCACTGAATAAGTGGATCCAGTACTTATACCGGGGTAGTTGCCTTTTTACCGAAAATATCGGTCAATATGTGAGATATATAATTGAAATTCAGATAGAATATTTTCCTGATGGTAATATATTTTTGTGCCAAAAATACGTTCAAAACTTTCCTTAGCTCTCCTATGACTTTATACCTTATACATCAACCAATATGTGAATTATCTTAATAAAACTCAGAGAACGTGTTTTTCTTATAACGTGGCTCTTTATATCAGACCACAAATTATCGATGGGGTTTATGTCAAGTGATTGTGGCGATCATTCCATTTCATTGGCATTCCGTTCTTCAAGCCACAAGTTGGCAACTTTTCTTAAGTGTTCGGGCTCATTTTCTCGCTCGAACTTCCAAACAAGCGGCATTTCCTCAGCATGGTGTTCTGAAATATTTCGACTTAGAAGACACCAGAAATGTTCAATTGATCCAATAATTGAGAATAGATAACTAGTAATTTGGACTCTATTTTTTTAATTTTAATTTCTTGTACAATAGTATGCAATATTTAATTTTTTAGTCGATGTGTTCATATACAGACATAAGCATAAATATAAAGTTAGAAAACAAACTAGTAGCCCTTAAATTTGTCACCTAGATATTTACCTAGAGGGTTGCGTCCATGTCATATACCAAAGCTTTAAATGAAATGTTAATGGCGGCAAATAATACACGAGGCAACAATATTTCTAAGAAGAGTTTAAGACTAGGTGCGTAGCTTTGCAAGTGCTAATTTTAAAAACATACATATATCAGCTTCAGTGCCCACGATTTTATTCGCTAAACAAATTTATCAATACAATTATAGTGTACATATGTATATATTTATATATGTATATCCGCATATGTGGGTATGTAAATATATATGATAGAATCGGCGAATGTTACGGACGATAAGAGCTTGTGAATGGGAAACCAGTCCACATAGCACATAAACATATGTACATACCATACGTTCCACTATTCATATATCTGCTTATAAAATTATTTTATTGTTGGAGGTGGTAATTATTATTCTCAAAAGATTTGCCACTCCATTCTATAAAAGAAACATACAAGGTCTGTCGCAAAAGAAACAGGACTGTTAAAAAAACAACAAAAATTTAATATTTTTCTAAAGTTATATTTTTTTATTCGAAGTAGTTTCCTTGTGCTTCGACACAGCGTTTAGCCTGGTTAATTGGCATTTCAAATGAGTGTTTAAGGTCATTTTTCGGAATGCTCTTGAGAATATCGGTCGTCGCCTTTTGGATAGCTGAAGTGTCCTGAAACCAGTGTACTTTCATGGGCAAATGAAGTTTTCCAAATAGGTAAAAATCACAGGGTACCAGATCAGGTGAGTAGGGTGAGTGATTAATGGTTAATATGGAGTTTTTTGTAAAAAAAAATCAGTGACAATCGTCGACCGATGACACGGCGCATTATCGTGCAACAGGCGCCAGGACCCCGCCTCACGGTATTGTGGTCGAGCACGACGAGTGCGTGACAAAAGACGCTTCATAACACTAAGTAACACACATTAATCGTTTGGGCAGGTGGGACGAACTCTCGGTGTACAATACCCTCGGAATCGTAAAAACAAATCAGCAATGCCTTGTTTCTTTTTTTTTTTATTTTGGCCGGCCCGACTTCTGATCGTCACAGAGGTCTTCACGACCTTCTTGGAATCGCTTAAACCACTCATGCACATTACTAAGGGAAAGGCGCTGATCACCATAAACTTTTTTCATCATTTTAAATGTTTCAGTAAACGTTTTCCCAAGTTTAAAACAAATTTTAATATTTGCTTTTTGCATTTTACGACCTATGACCAAAAGCTGCTGTCACTTTTTGATCGATAACATCGATTGTAGTTATCCAATTGTCTTAAAATATTTACGTAATGTCAACAAGAATTCAAACTTTTTATTTCATATACCCACCAATAGGTGGCGCCACCAGAAGCAGTTATATTTAAAAAGTTCTGTTTCTTTTGCGACAGACCTTGTACTTATGTATATACATACATATTGTATTTATGTACGTTATGTATGGTTTGCCAGAGGAGCGCAATTCTCTGCTTTAGGTGAAGAATGAATGATTTCAATTCACTAACATTTGATACACGGCGTGTAAACTAACGGTTAAATCATACGTTAACCGAGAGTGGTAGTAGAGGTTTCAGTTAATGTTGCTATGAGTTTCTTAATGATTAACTAAACTTCGCGAAAGTTTGCACCTTCTGTGACCATCCTTTTCTTACTGATAGGTTACAGTTTCGAAATCAAGATGCTCAGTGTATTTGAATTTCGGCTAATCGTAGCTATATTGTATATCCTAAATAGGTACCAAATTATATATCAGGATTATCAAAGATTTTTAGGTTATAAAAATAGTAGCATTACACTCTATGTATGTATATGAGTTTTTGCACCTATTTGTTTTAGTAAGGGTCTCGAATTATCACGTTAGGTATTAATTTTAACAAGTTTCAGAGAGCTCACTATAGGTTCGAAAGTTTCCTGCTATGCTAAGCTGGAAGTTTACAATTTTATTCGAAAGCTTATTGCCACTCTCGTAAAGTCCCTATTGGCAAAAAATTAAAACAGTAAATTTTCACATGTGTATTTTAAGCCGGATTTTCTCAAACAAAATCATTCTCCATTGCCTGGGTTCAAAATCTGGATTGCAAGGTAAATGAATAAGAGACTATCGAACACAATTTCTTCAAACGGTACAATTATTTACAGTACAGTTCCAAAATAAAAGTTTGCCTGTAGGGGAACAGCTCACCATAAAAACTTTGTTGTCAATCGAACCAAACACATAGCAAAACCTTCCTGATCGTCAATCCTAACTTGGACACTACGTGCGCCGTCTCCCCGCGATTCGACCACGATTTCATGTACAGTAAATCAAATCAATCAAAAATAGCTGCTGGAAATTCGGTCTCTGAGATTTTTTGTAAAGTTATGCTCAGCATTATTTAAATGTTTTGAAATGGGGTTTTGAGAATAGCTTATCCACCGGACAATCGAAAGTGCTGATATGATGGTCGAACTCAAATATTTCCATTTTATGTATTAACGTCATTTGCGTTATCCACCTTTGATATTAACGTCCGAAATACAATCGCTGAAATCAAAGGTAGGAACGATTGTCTGTTAGAGTATCAGGACTACAATAGTAGAATAGTATTTGGAATATTTCATCTTTGCTTATTCCGATTTTTGACGCATTCTCAAACTATACTATATGTTGCTCTTATACAATGCGAGAAACAAATTGCTAAAGTCAACTACTGGAAATATAATACAAGTAGATTTCGTTTTCGTAAGCCTTATATAGTATACATAGATATATGTTGCACTTGTGCTCACATAAATAAGTCGCGGCTCTTATAGTGGGTGATCTAAATAGTGGTCCTTTTTTCAACAGATATATTCAACAAATCACGCGTGAGTCGTGTCATATTATTTTTTTCAGCATTGTTTGACATTTCATCAAAGAAAGACTAACGCCTGAACAACGTTTACAAATTGTTCAATTTTATAACGTAAATTTACGTTCTGTAAAGAATGTGATTCGCGCGCCTCGCTGAACTTATGGTCAACATAATTGGCTCACTGAGCGTACTATTCACAACACCATCACCCATCTTGAGGCCCAGCATTTATTATTGGATAATATTCGACCGATTAGACCACGTCCAGCACGTAGTTAAATAAATATAGCATCCCCAACTGAGAGTGTACACGAAGACCGTGGAGAATCGATTCGGCGCCGTTCGCAGCAACTCAGACTGATGTAGCATACAAAATACAACTTGTATTAAGAACTGAAACCGCTCGACCTTCCCAAGTGAAATCGCTTTTATAATTCGTCATAGATTTTATATATGGTTCAGGTGCGGACTTTGAACTGGTCAATTACCGATTACCCAACACACAGTTTCACAGTTTGTTTACTGTACTTGTGGTTAACTTTTTGCAGAAGGGGTCCTCTTATGGTTTTCCATCACTTCCGAAAACGTTGAATTTGGATTCGTCACTTCAAACTACCAAAGTCCAAAATTCAGAATCCTTCCAGAGATATTTTTTAGCAAATGGTTTTCGCTTCAATACATATTTTTTCTCGAAACATTAGATTTTCGTCTTGCTCAACGGCCATTCAATGAATTTTCTGGCGGTCGTCTTCATACGGTTTGCACTGACATTTGTACCCCATGATACTCCTATAATTCCGATTCCAATTTGCTTTGTATATCCAAAGTCCTTTCATTTGAGCGGGCCTTTTACGCGGCAAAATTTCAAAATTCTTATTTTTTCATAAAATCAAAAGCGTTATCAATTTTGCCACGCGAATACACTAAAAAAAATAAATAACTACTTGAAGCAGTGCTTTTATTCTTGTAAATGGCGACGGTGACTATAAGTTTTGTTAAAAATAACTGTATTTAGTTTATGTGAAAACACTTTGATTGGAAAGAAGTAGAAAATTGATAAAAACTCTTCGAAATGAAAATACTTAAAAGCTACGCAAATCGCCACCGTTTCTAGGACAACGAAACTTTTTGCTCGTGTAATATCAGGGATGTTACATAAAAATATACGTTTTTTTTTAATATTTTAAAATGCTTGACTTAGTTGGATGAGCATAAGTGTATGTACTAAAATAAATATATATAATTATATATAAGTAAAATACAAAAAAAAATAAATTTGAGATATATATGGTATAGATACCGATACAATTGCTCTTGGCCGCGAAGTTTGGTGTACAGAAAGTGGAACATATGTATGTACACCACACCATCACATGTAGATTTGTCCAAAACATTTCCGATAAGGAAATGTAGATATGTTCATCTTGTTGGCAAGACCACGATCCATAAGTTTATATTCACTCAACGGCAGTTTTCGCTAGCAATGAAACGACAGACCTCATTACTCTAAGTGAAGCCGCGTGTGATAGAAATGGAAAAAGAGCGCTCGACGCGGGAACCCAAATGGAGGTCGTATTTCATAGACTTGTACGAAAGTTTAAAGATGTTAGTGAAACTTTTGTTAATATTTTTGCTGTGCTTTAATTTCTTTCAAACCGATTTTACGCGCTTACTGAACCTTAAGTCTAATGTAAACGAATCTGTAGCAGAGGTTCCAAATATCACCCGAACTCGCATATTTTGCCTAATCTTCACCAATGAGTATGGAAATAACTATATTGCTGTTCACGGCCAAGCCACTTGGATTAAGAATTGTGATCGTTACTTATTCGTGAGCAATGACGTACATGCCGTACTGGAACCGTTGCTGGTTAAGTATCGAGATCTTTGGGACACCATGAAGGTCAGCTTATTTCATGTGTATCAATATTATGCCAATGACCTCGATTGGCTACTGATGGTATACGATAACAAGTAAGAGAAACACATAAATGGAAAAAGATCGCTTTTTGCGAATCGCGAGGAAAATTAAACTTTAAATCATTTCTTAAAAACAGAAATCAGTAAAAAATTAAAATTATTCTAAATTAATTACAAATTAATTTGTGGGGAAGAAAAGTTTACAAAACAGGGAGGGAAAAAGTGAAACTAGTTTTTAATTTGGGAAGATGATTAAAACTTGAGGGAGCATTAATCGTTGTCATATATAGTACTTACAGTCGTCTTGAAAAAATTGTAGACCAAAAACTCTACCATCCCTACCATTTCGCTAGCTTAGTGAAATCAGCGACAGCGTAAGTTTTAATTATGCACAGACACGATCATTAATTATAAATTTTACAAAACGTTAAAGTAGTAAAAGAGAAGCCTCAAACTGTATTCGAGGTTGTCCCCGAATAAACCCTGCTAAACGAAAAGAGGAAATGTATGTAGTTTATGCGGACATTTCTTTTGACTATATTCAAGCGGGTTCTTATAATTCAAATGCAATTTATAGTTTTTAACAAAATAATTAATTATTATATACTTAGTTTTATTATAATATTCATGTTATTATTGGCAGCTATGTAGTTTTGGAAAACTTACGCAAGATGCTGAAACCTTACTCCCCCGATGAACCCATTAATTTTGGCTGCAAGATGTGGGATAACAATAATCAGGTAAGTAACTTACATATTCAAATTCAAAAAGCCTAACAAGTTGGAGTTGTTCGTTATCTCTCTCGTAGACTTATATGCATGGCGGCATAGTGCTCAGCCACGAGGCCTTGAGGCGACTTGTCGTCGAGGGTTTCACTAACTCAAGCCTTTGTAATCCGAACGATAGCGCTTACGCCAGTGAGGAAATGGGCAAATGTCTAAAAAACTTAGGTGTGGTTGATGGTGACAGTCGAGACGCTATGGGACGTCAGCGCTTTATACCTTTCCCTCCTGAACATTTTCTAACAAAGTTGTCCCCGGAAAAGGAGGAATGGTTTGTGACTCACTCCTTTTATGAAATCAATGTAAATAAGTTCGTTTGAAAACTAAACCACATAATATTACCAAATAAATTATCTATTTTCAGGCCACTACGAACAAATTATCACCAGAAGCTATTTCGTTTTCGGATGTTTCTCCGGCCACAATGGTCACTTTGCATTATTATATTTACAAATTGAAAATATTTGGCAGAAAAGTGCACCCTCAAAATGTAACAAATCATTTGGGAAACAATACACAGCTTTCTTAGTTTAAAATATGTGAAAGAAAACGAGTAAAAAAGGACTAAGTACATGTGTAACCCAACATTTTATACTTTTGCTACTTGCAAAAATCAAAGCCCGGAACACTTCCTCAAGGGCTAGAAAACCTTTATATTAAAAATGTTGAGAAAAAATTAAACATTTTTATTCGATATATCATGAAAAAATTACAATCAGATTTTTTTGACTTATATTGAAGGCCATAAACCCAGACTTAGTTTTCTTGCTAACTCCTTCAAATGAGATATGTATGATTTGTGATATTAAGTCGGAACTACTGTGCCCAAAAAAATAAGGTGATATTGTATTTATTTTGTATGGGTTGAGTTTTTGGCGAAATGATCACGAATTACGAGGGCAGTATAGATGGTGCATTATCGTGGTATAAAAACCAAGAATTGTCTTTCCACAATTCCGGCCTTTTTAAGCGGATAGCGTTACGCAAACGAAATAATATTCCTTGGTGACTGTTTGACCGGTTGGAGGGAATTCATAATGCACAACACCACGATAATCGAAGAAAACAGTCAACATGACCTTGATTTTTGAGCGACTTCGGCGCGATTTTTCTGGTCTCGGCTCTCTTTTGGTCGATTGATCGGTTGTTTCGGGGTCGTAAGCATAGATCCAAGTCTCATCGCTAGTTATAATGCATTTCATGGCACCCTGGTAGTCGGAAAGCATCGTTACACACACTTCAACCCGACGTCTTTTTTCCAAAAAATTCAATGTTTTCGGTACTGGTCGAGATTTGACGCGCTTGAGGCCCAAGACATCCTTCAAAATGGTATTGGCTGAGCCTTCGATATGCCAACTTCATCAGCAAGGTCTCTAATTGTTATTCGACGGTTTTTCAACACCAAATCTTTGATTTGTTGAACGTGAGCTTCGTCGGTTGAGGTTGATGGTCGCCCTAGACGTTCTTCGTCTTTGACACGTTCACGGCCGGCTTGGAACTCACTATACCACTTGTAAACATTTTTTTTAGACGTAGCCTCATCACCAAAGGCTTTCTGCACCATCCTCAACGTATCCGCAGCAGAAAATTGATTCCGTAAACAAAATTTAATGCAAATTCTTTTCTCAACAAATTTCGA